>JAGFNQ010002388.1:142661-251537 GCA_024364735.1 Boesenbergia rotunda | reverse complement strand
TCTAGCCATCTCATTCCCAACAGAAAACTTTAATGTTGTTGTAGGACTTGTTGAAACATCTCCTCCAGCCTTTGTTGTTGAGCCTCACTCTCATTAGGTGTAGCGACCCGCCTTCTCTACCTTAGACGGATCGTTACTTTATCTACTTCTTGACTCTAATGCACGACTAAGAATGCGGAACTTCTTTATTTTTCTTTTAAATCCATCTAGGGATGATATTCTAACTCTAGTAGTTATGCATGATACAATGGCACACTTCTTTTCATCTATAGAACTTCTCTGCAATGCCAGTCGACTGCGATCTAACCAGTCGACTGGTATCGGCCACAGAAAGTTTTTGGGCGCGGCACCAGTCGATTGGCCTCTTGGCAGTCGACTGATGCATCGAACAGAAGCTACTGTTCGATAGGGCAGTCGACTGATACTGAACCAGTCGACTGGCACGCCTGAAAAACCTGAAATTCAGATTCGATCTTTGTTTCAAAAGTCCACAAAACATATAGTTTCAAGCCATACAAAGACACAACACCATTTCTATACTCTATACTAGTTTCCCAAACATTTTAGCCAATCAAAACAACTTCATAAACTCAAAATTAGAACTTTTGCGGAAGTAATTAAGTTATGAAAATCTATATGAACTTTTAACTAAAGTTTTGTACCAAACTTAACTCCTATGCATTCATAATACCAAAACACATGTTCTACACCTCACTAAAGCATGTTGGGATGTAATGCAACTTCTCTAAGCATATTTATAGCAATAATAACTTGGTTCAATGGGAAACTCTCAATATCTTGGCATATGCATCAAATAGCTCCATCAAGTATCAATATTCAAAACTACTCACACTCATACTCATCCAATGCCATCATAAGGATATGTATGCTAATTAAAATGACATGGAATCTTTACTCATGGTTTTAAGACATGCAAAATATCTAAAACGCAATTACTTGGATAAATGCTATATGATCTAACTCAAACTAAGACTTTATAATAAATACACTTTGAGTCTTTTATTCATCTTGTCCCAAGGACCTCTCCAAGGTCAGCCACCACACACACGTCACTCAGCACCGCCTTGTCGCCTTCCTTCAGAATTGCTTGCCTTTACCTTTACCTGCAGCAAGAGGAAATGCAACTAAAAAGCAAAAGCTTAGTAAGTACTATCTAGCTCACAAAATCTCGAAATGTGCAAGCATGCTTTTTAAAACAATGTGAAATCACATGAGACACTTTTATGCTTAAAAGAAACACTAAAACAACATGTATTGTTGGATCGAGAGATGCGATAGAGGGGGGGTGAATGTCGCAAATCGTTCAGATTTCGTAAAGAGCAATTGCGTAGCGGAATAATCAAAATCAGACAATGCGAACACCAAGATTTTTACTTGGTTCGGAGCCTGGGTCGACTCCTACTCCAAGGCCCACGGTCGTTGACCGTTTTCTGCGGGCAATTCTATAAGTTCGTGAACCAGTTTACAATTATTGAATACAGAATAAGTGCAGTAAACTTATATAATAAGAATTATGCTCTTCTTTTACGGACGTCCGGAGTAGATCGAAGATTTCGGGGCAGCGGGACGTCGTCGGCTCGAGTTGGGCAGTATCTGGAGCAACGCACGAGAGCAGAAGAGCGTGGAAGTGTCCGAAGAATTGATTGCTTTAAGCCTGGGGTCGAGGGCCCTTTATATAGGGCTGGGGGCGCCCGAAATGCTCGGGGCGCCCCCCCCCCCCACGTGGCCTCTGATCCGGCGTCCTCTCGGTCGTGACTGATCGCTTCGACTTCGGGATAACAGTGGACTGAGGCGCCCGACGCGCGCGGGGCGCCCGGGTTGACCGGTCAAAGCTTCATCTTCATCGCGAGGGTGAGCTGCTGCAGCTGCCAGTGGCATGGCACAGTGGGCGCCCGCGACACGCGGGGCGCCCGACGCGCGCGGGGCGCCCGAAACATCCGGGGCGCCCCCAAAAGTGCTGCTGTCGGGGCGTTTACTTGCTCTGCTGACTTTGGGTTGACTCTGGGGCGCCCGAAACATCCGGGGCGCCCTGCTCAGCTACTGCCTCACTCCTTTGAGGCTCTCTGAGCTGCAGAAACACAGTCCTTCGGTCCTGCATCCAGGGTTAGTCCAAAACAGCAATTAATAAGTTAATTTTACACAGCCTTGGCTGTCTTGGTTCTGACTTTGGGTCTCCAAAATGGAGCCCTAGGTCGAACCGACGCCTAATGTTCCCTCAAGGGGAACGCGTCCTCACCTACTCCTCTCGGGAGAGTTTTACCTGGTGCCAACCGGATCCTCCAGTTGGACTTTTGCCCGGCAGTCCTTCGCCAGGTCTTGAGGTACCAAGCTGCCCTTCGCTTGGTGCCTAGCAGCCCTTCGCTAGGTCTTTACTTCTGGCAGCCCTTCGCCAGTGCCTAGCATTCCTTTGCTAGGGCTTTGTCTATTCTGGCAGTCCTTCGCCAGTGCCTAGCAGTCCTTTGCTAGGGCTTTTCTTCTGTCTGACAGTCCTTCGTCAGTGTCTAGCATTCCTTCGCCAGGTCTTTTCCTGTACACTCAAGAAAGTTGTTAGACAACAACTAACCCTTAACTTTTGAACCCTTTTGCCAATATCAAAACACAGGTTTGACTTGGGTGCAATTTGCACCAACAATCTCCCCCTTTTTGATATATGGCAACCTAGTTCAAAAAGTTAAGGAAAAAAAATGCTGAAATTGAAATCCTAAGTTAGATTTCCTCCCCCTGGAAGAAATCTCCCCCTAGATTTTTCAAAAGTAGGTGGTTTGAGTTAAGTACTTAGAAGATTTCATGTTTTGATAATAAGTTGGTAAATCTGCTAAGTTTTTCGAAATGATGTTCTAAGTTTGGAAGACTTTAGAAAACTTTAGACAAATTTTCAGTTTTAGAAACATTTCAGACTTTGGAAAATTTTCAGTTTTGGAAAAACTTCAGACTTAGAAAATTTTCAGACTTAAAGAAATTTTAGACTTAGAAAATTTTCAGACTTAAAAAAATTTTAGACTTAGAAAATTTTCAGACTTAAAAAAATTTCAAAGAATAATTTGAGCAAAACTTAATAACACTTCAGAGTTAGAAATTTTTAAGAAAAAAATTAAGCTTAGAAATAATTCAGAGTTAGAAATTTTTACAGGATAAATTTAAGCTTTGAATTTCTAACTTTGAGGTTAAACTTTTTGAATAAAGGAAAAAATTTGAAAAACAACTTTTTGGGTTCCCTCTTTCCTTTCCAACTCTCCCCCTTTGACATATATCAAAAAAACGCAGAACAATATTTGCAATAATTAAAATAAAGTATTTGCTGTACTGAAACAAACTAAGACCTAAGTCTGGTTTCATCTTTAGGGATCTGTCTAACCCAATTAGCTACTTACTAACTGTTATGAACAGTAGCTTTTGCTAGGGTTAGTCAAGCTAAGTGAGCTGTTCAAGTTAGATTTGTCTAAACTTGATACTTAACTTGATTGCTGTTCATTTAGTGCCCCAATTGCTGTCGATGCACTGACTTAAAGCATCTTGAATTGAGGCAAAGACCTAAGCATCTCAACCCTTTCTAGGTTATCACTCAAAGTACCCTAAGGTGCTTGTGAGATGCTGGCTTCTAGATCTATAGGTGCATAATTACCTTGAGTGTAGCATTGTTTCCAAATGCCACTGAGCCCAGGTTTTTGAACTTGAGTTTGGTGAACTTCAATTTGTCCCCAGTCATATGTCTGGAGCACCCGCTATCTAATATCCATTGGTCCAAATCTTTATGTTCCTACACATAAAGAATTTTTGATGATTTGGATCCAATTTGAGTTAGGGATAGCTTAAATTGAGTTTCACTTCCTAGTCTGTCTCACCCAGTCTAGGGTTTTCAAACACGTTAACCTTAAGGTTTTTGTGAGACAGGTTTGAGGGTAGAAATTAGTTTTGAAAAGGAATTTCAATTTATTTTTGAAAAAGTTCTTTATTTTTGAAAACAGATTTTTAAACAAGTAAGTTTAAAAATTTTGAAAAATAGATCAAGTGATTTTCGAAAAAGAGATAGGTTTGAAAACAGATAAGAATCTATAATTATTTGAACTTTGAGTTAGATTCGAATTTGACGAAAGATAATTTGAAATTGAATTTTAGAAATTGGCTTCCAGGTCTTGGCGAGGCACTAGGCCTTCTTTGGCCGAAGCCTTATGGGATCATCCACCCTTTCCTTGACAAAGCCTTTTAATGAAATTTCATTTTCAAATTAAATTAGGTCATTTTCTGGTCTAACTAGCTTGAGTCTTGGATCGGTAGCTTCGGCTAGTTCCGCCAATTTGGCTTCCCTAACGTACAATCATCTCACCTCCACCCAATACTATGTTTTCAAGTTTCAAGTAATTTCGTCCTTAAATCTAAGTATTACTTAAATCTAAGCATGGCAATTTGCAAGAAATTAAATAAACAAGAAATCAAAAAATTATCTAATTATAAAAATTGTTTTGATTTTGGCTCCCCCTGGACTAAAGCCTCTGTATGGGTTAGGCAAGATGTGAATCTTGTCCTTGGGGATCCAAAATTGATTTGAACCAGTTGGTTTAGTCAGGCACAGTTTTGGCACCCATGCCTGAACCTTAGGTCTTGACTGGTTCAGTACAGCAAAGTAAGATCTTTGCCGAGATTTGGTTCTATAACCAAGTCCGGATTGGTTTAGAACAGACTTCTGTTTTCCCAGAATCATGTCAAGATTCTTGGAACCAGAAGTGAATCGTTCTAAAGCTGTTCTTAAGTCCTTAACTTGAGTTTTCAGGAAGGAATTCTCTGATTCAAGGTTTTTAACTTGATCAGGGGTTCCTTCCTGAATTTTCTCAGTTAAGGAATCAGAATCAGCTCCCTCGTTCAGGAGTTTTACTTCCTGTCGGAGGGACTCGATTCGGAGTTTGGCTTTCGCCAAATCTCGGGATAGATAGGAAATAAGAGAATTCAATTGCGATTTTGAAAAGCCCGTTACCTTTATTTCGCCGTCGTCGGAGAATGTCAGCTTGCCGTCGTCCCGGTCCGAGTCTGAGTCAGTCTCGATTTGATCTGAAGCGGTCAGGGATAGAAGATTGGACTGAGGTGCTTCTTCTTCTTTTTCTGAGGAAGACTCGTCCCAGGTTGCTTGGAGTGCCTTCTTCTTTCTGTTCTTTTTGGACTCCTTTAGACTTGGACATTCAGTCTTGTAGTGGCCCTTCTTCTTGCATTCATAGCAGGTTACGTTGGGCTTTTGTTTGTCAGTTGCAGGTTCATCTTGTCCGTCCTTTCTTCGGCTTGTTCTTCGTGTGTTGGTTTGGTTCTTCAACTTTTTGTAGTAGTTTCGAGCTAGCCGGACCAGTTCAGATTGATCTTCTTCTTGATCTTCTATTTCTGAATCTGAGGTAGATTCAGGTTCAACTTGAGTTTTCTTCTTGGTCGTCTTCCCTGTTTTCCCTGCAAAGAAGGCTATACTTTTCTCGACCAAATTGGAGTTAGTCTGTTCATGCAGCTCAAGTTCAGAAAATAACTCATCTAGCTTAATTTTTGAAAGATCCCTAGAGACCTTGTATGCATCTACCATAGATGCCCACAAGGTGGTCCTAGGGAATGCGTTTAGGGCATACCTTATAAGATCACGATTTTGAACCTGGTGACCTATTGCGTGAAGACCGTTCATCAGCTCCTGGATTCTGGCGTGGAGCTGGGCTGCTGTCTCGTTATCTGCCATTTTGATAGTGAAAAGCTTGTTCAGTAGCAGGTCTCGTTTGCTGATCCTTGTATCTGAAGTTCCTTCGTGGAGCTCAATCAGTTTAGCCCATAGCTCCTTTGCACTTTTGAAGGGTCCGACGCGGTTCAGCTCTTCTTTCGTTAGTCCGCATTGGAGAGTCTGGGTTGCTTTGGCGTCGGCTTCAATTTTACGTTTGAGGGAAGTGTCCCATTCTGAGTAGTTTTGTGGTATACCTTCAGCATTTGTGGGAATCATCAGTCCAGACTGGATGATTATCCACATATCCACCTGAGTTTTCAGATGGACCTCCATTCGACTTTTCCAGTAGGGAAAGTCTTCTCCACTGAACAGTGGAGGTCTGGCGGTGCTAAATCCTTCTTGGATAGACATTTGTTACTGGAATTAAAAAGAACAACAAAAATATTCCAAGACTTGGTCTTGGATTAGTAGTGCGGGAAGAAATAATTAAACACAAATTTCAAGGGGTGTTGCACCAACCTTGAAAAAAAAACTCGAACGAAAATTTTAAAATAAGAGAAAAAAAGAAATCCGAAAAAAATTTCAAACTGGTGGTTGCACCAAGTTTGACTTCCCCGCTCTGATACCACTTGTTGGATCGAGAGATGCGATAGAGGGGGGGTGAATGTCGCAAATCGTTCAGATTTCGTAAAGAGCAATTGCGTAGCGGAATAATCAAAATCAGACAATGCGAACACCAAGATTTTTACTTGGTTCGGAGCCTGGGTCGACTCCTACTCCAAGGCCCACGGTCGTTGACCGTTTTCTGCGGGCAATTCTATAAGTTCGTGAACCAGTTTACAATTATTGAATACAGAATAAGTGCAGTAAACTTATATAATAAGAATTATGCTCTTCTTTTACGGACGTCCGGAGTAGATCGAAGATTTCGGGGCAGCGGGACGTCGTCGGCTCGAGTTGGGCAGTATCTGGAGCAACGCACGAGAGCAGAAGAGCGTGGAAGTGTCCGAAGAATTGATTGCTTTAAGCCTGGGGTCGAGGGCCCTTTATATAGGGCTGGGGGCGCCCGAAATGCTCGGGGCGCCCCCCCCCCCCCACGTGGCCTCTGATCCGGCGTCCTCTCGGTCGTGACTGATCGCTTCGACTTCGGGATAACAGTGGACTGAGGCGCCCGACGCGCGCGGGGCGCCCGGGTTGACCGGTCAAAGCTTCATCTTCTTCACGAGGGTGAGCTGCTGCAGCTGCCAGTGGCGTGGCACAGTGGACGCCCGCGACACGCGGGGCGCCCGACGTGCGCGGGGCGCCCGAAACATCCGGGGCGCCCCCAAAAGTGCTGCTGTCGGGGCGTTTACTTTGTCTGCTGACTTTGGGTTGACTCTGGGGCGCCCGAAACATCCGGGGCGCACTGCTCAGCTACTGCCTCACTCCTTTGAGGCTCTCTGAGCTGCAGAAACACAGTCCTTCGGTCCTGCATCCAGGGTTAGTCCAAAACAGTAATTAATAAGTTAATTTTACACAGCCTTGGCTGTCTTGGTTCTGACTTTGGGTCTCCAAAATGGAGCCCTAGGTCGAACCGACGCCTAATGTTCCCTCAAGGGGAACGCGTCCTCACCTACTCCTCTCGGGAGAGTTTTACCTGGTGCCAACCGGATCCTCCAGTTGGACTTTTGCCCGGCAGTCCTTCGCCAGGTCTTGAGGTACCAAGCTGCCCTTCGCTTGGTGCCTAGCAGCCCTTCGCTAGGTCTTTACTTCTGGCAGCCCTTCGCCAGTGCCTAGCATTCCTTTGCTAGGGCTTTGTCTATTCTGGCAGTCCTTCGCCAGTGCCTAGCAGTCCTTTGCTAGGGCTTTTCTTCTGTCTGACAGTCCTTCGTCAGTGTCTAGCATTCCTTCGCCAGGTCTTTTCCTGTACACTCAAGAAAGTTGTTAGACAACAACTAACCCTTAACTTTTGAACCCTTTTGCCAATATCAAAACACAGGTTTGACTTGGGCGCAATTTGCACCAACATGTATAACTCAAGACATGCATACTAAAGCACTAATAAGTCTTAACTTACTTGTTCTTGGCTTAACTTGAAACTTTAGCAATTCTTTGACTTTTAAATCTTTCTTTAACTTTTAGAAAACTTTCTTAAACTTTAGAAAACTTTGCTAAAGCATATACTTGAAAATAATATCTCACTTGGATCCACTTAAGACGTAAGTACCATCTTATGCGCGTTCCCTAAAAGGTTGGGGTAGCGAGCCACCAATCCTAATAGAGCAGACCTTGGTCTACCAGGGCCAAGACCTTGGAATTGGACACCTGGATTTCTTTAACGACGCCCTTGGACGCGGGTACTGGCCTTAGAAAATAAAATAGCTTTTCTTTCTTTTCTTTCTTATCTTTAAATGCCTTGGCATTTTAACGAGCCCCTTGTGTGCCCAAATCCCTAAGTCTTGACTTTTGGGATTTCTTAAGGCCTTGGCCTTTTCTTTTCTTATCTTTATCTTCTCTTTTCTTTTCTCATAACTCTTCTTAGCCCTAACCTCATATAGGGTGCTTAATCAAACTTATACAAGCATGGATCAACCTAGGATTACATGCAAAATCATAAACTTTAAGGAAAATTGCATTTTAACTTTCTAACGGGAAAATCTTGCTGAAAACCGCCTCTTACTGCAAGTGAGCAGTACTTACATTGATATCTTGGACTTACAACCAAAATTGACGTCTAGGGCTCGGGAGAAACTTGAGATCTCGATGAACCGTTCGCGCCTACGCGTTCCTCTCGTCGCGGGGATTCCGAATATTGGAAGCTCTCTCGGAGGAGAGCCTTGGCTGGCGCCCCCTTGGAAGAGGAGAGGGGGTTGGTGTGGTTGGCGTGCGCACAAGAGAGGAGAGGGGAGGGGCGGCGTGAGGCTTGGGCGAGGGTTTAGATGAGAGAAAATAAAATTCCTCTCTTTAACTATCTATTTATACTTAGGGTTATTTAAGTCCAACTTAGAACTTAACTTAATATTTCTCTATTTTCTTTCAGCACACCCCTGCTGGGGCTCCTGGTTAACCCGACCAACTTAAGTCGTTGATCTCATGGGAGGTCTCGGGTTCAAAACTCATTCAGGCAACTTTTTGCCAAAAACTCTATTTCTTTTAGAAAAATACTAAACGGACTCGGAAAATTCCATAAAAATATTCTAAAAATTCCTAAAAATATCTAGAATATTTCTAAACCATTTTTAATAGTTCTAAGGACTTTAAGAACTTAAAATGGGAATTTCGGGGCGTTACAATCCCCCATACCTTATGAAAAGTTCGTCCTCGAACTTAGAATAATTCTGGATATTTTTCTCTCATGCTGTCTTCACGTTCCCAAGTAGCTTCCTCATGCTTTTGATTCTGCCAGATGACCTTCACTAGTGGCACTTCTTTATTTCTTAATCTTTTAACTGCTTTGTCCACTATCTGTGTCGGTCTGCTCTCATAGCTAAGATCTTCTTGGATCTGTACTGACTGAGGCGGAATCACTTGGCTAGGATCGTGAATACACTTCTTTAGCATAGAGACATGAAATGTACTGTGGATAGCTGACATATCTTCTGGTAAGTCCAACTCATAGGCTACTTTACCAACTCTCTTTATAATCTTGTAGGGTCCTATGTAGCGAGGACTCAGCTTGCCCTTTTTGCCAAATCTCATCACTCCCTTCATAGGGGCGACCTTGAGAAATACTGAATCTCCAACTTGGAATTCAAGTGGCCTACGGCGTGCGTCAGCATAACTTTTCTGTCTACTCTGGGCAGTCTCAATCCTCTGGCGGATCATCTGGATAGCCTGAGTGGTCTCATCTATAAGTTCAGTCTGGCTGCCTAGTCCTGACTCCATCTCTTTCTTCTCACCAGCTTCTTGCCAACATATGGGTGATCTGCACTTCCTGCCATATAATGCCTCATAAGGTGCCATCCTGATGGTGGCCTGATAGCTATTGTTGTAGGCAAACTCAGCTAAGCACAGGTACTTGCACCAACTGCCTTTAAAATCTAGTGCACAGGCCCTGAGCATATCTTCTAAAATTTGATTTACTCTCTCTGTTTGTCCATCTGTCTGGGGATAGAAAGCTGTGCTGAACTGGAGTCTGGTGCCTAGGGCGTCCTGAACACACCTCCAAAAATGGGAGATGAACCGCCCGTCTCTGTCAGAAATGATAGACTTCGGAACTCCATGAAGCCTGATCACTTCCTTCACATACAGCTGTGCTAACTGCTCTATTGAGTGCGACACCTTGATGGCTAGAAAGTAGGCAGACTTGGTCAATCTGTCTACTATCACCCAAATTGCATCGTGTCCATGGGTGGTTCTTGGAAGACCTGTGATGAAGTCCATGGATATTTCTTCCCACTTCCACTCTGGAATGGGAAGAGGCTGCAGAACTCCTCCTGGTCTCTGGTGCTCTGCTTTGACTCTCTGGCAGGTCAAGCAGGTACTGATATATCTGGCCACGTCTCGCTTGAGTCCAGACCACCAGAACCTTTGCTTTAAATCTTGATACATCTTGGTAGAACCAGGATGCATAGAGTACGGGGTACTGTGGGCTTCTTCTAAAATATTCTTTCTTAGTTCCTCATCATTGGGGATGCAAAGGCGGTCTCCAAGATAGAGGATGCCACTATCTGATACTCGAAACTCTGAATTTTCTGCCTCTTGGATCTCCTGCTTGATCGTCTGGATCTCTGGGTCTTGACTTTGCTTTCTTTGTATATCCACAAGCAGGGTTGACTCTAGAGTCAATGCAGAAAGTTGCCCAATTATTACCGCGACTCCAAAATCCTTTATTTCTTTCTGAAGTGGTAGAGGCAGTGATGATAGGGACATCAGTGCTGCACAGGATTTCTGCTCAGTGCATCTGCCACTTTATTAGCTTTACCTGGGTGGTAGAGGATTTCACAGTCATAATCTTTGACCAACTCTAGCCACCTGCGCTGCCTCATATTCAGATCCTTCTGAGTGAAGAATACTTCAAACTCTGATGGTCTGTGAAGATTCTGCACTGCACTCCATACAGGTAGTGTCTCCAGAGCTTCAGTGCAAAAACCACAGCTGCTAGCTCAAGGTCATGAGTAGGGTAATTCTTCTCATAGTCCTTGAGCTGTCTGGAGGCATATGCTATTACTTTACCGTCTTGCATGAGGACAGCTCCAAGGCCCATCTTGGATGCATCACTGTAGATGTCAAAGGCCTTGTCACTTTCTGGAACCGTCAGGATGGGAGCACTGGTCAGTCTCTTTTTCAGCTCTAGAAAACTGTGCTCGCATTTATCTGACCATTCAAACTTCTTGTTCTTTCTGGTCAAGGCTGTGAGTGGAGAGGCTATTCTGGAAAAGTCCTCCACAAATTTTCTGTAATATCCTGCCAGGCCTAAGAAGCTTCTGATTTCACTGGCATTCTTGGGTCTACACCAGTTGCTGACTGCTTCTATCTTGGCTGGATCAACTTGAATGCCTTCTTTGGATACAATGTGACCTAGGAAGGTCACTTGATCTAGCCAAAACTCACACTTTGAGAATTTTGCATAGAGCTTCTCCTTCTGAAGGATCTGCAGCACTATCCTCAAGTGTGTAGCATGGTCCTCTGGAGTCTGTGAGTATATGAGAATATCATCAATAAATACAATGACGAATTTATCGAGATATTCCCTGAAGATGTGGTTCATCAGCTCCATGAAGACTGCTGGAGCATTGGTTACTCCAAAAGGCATCACTACAAATTCGTAGTGGCCGTATCTTGTCCTGAAGGTCGTCCTGGGGATGTCACTTTCTTTAACCTTTAGCTGATGATACCTAGAACGCAGATCTATCTTCGAGAACACTGTAGCCCCTTTGAGTTGATCAAATAAATCATCTATTCTAGGAAGGGGGTACTTGTTCTTGATGGTTACCTTGTTCAGAGCTCTGTAGTCTATGCACAGACGCATAGACCCATCCTTCTTCTTGACGAAAAGTACAGGAGCTCCCCAGGGTGAATGACTCGGGCGAATGAAGCCCTTGTCTAGTAGCTCCTGGAGTTGCTCTTGTAATTCTTTCAGCTCTGCAGGAGACATACGATATGGGGCTTTTGAGACCGGACCGGTACCTGGCACCAGCTCAATCTCAAATTCCACCTCCCTGTTGGGCGGTAGTCCAGGTAGTTCTTCTGGGAACACTTCTGGATATTCGCAGACTACCCGTACATTTCCTGCTTGAGTTCCTTCTTTGCTTCTGAGTCCACTACGCGTGCAAGAAAACCAGCACACCCTTGCTCTAGCATCTGGTGGGCTGCCAAGGCTGAGAGGAATTTCTGAGTCTTCCTCTTTGGGGCTCCTTGAAACTCGAATGGTGGTTCTCCTTCTGGGCTGAAAACCACCTTCCTTCTACGGCAGTCCACTGAAGCGTTGTACTTACTGAGGAAATCCATGCCCAGTATGATGTCGAAGTCTTGCATCGCAAGGACTATCAGATCGACATATAGCTCTCGGTCTGAAATCTTGATTGGCACAGCCCGGAGCCGCTGGGTGGATTCCATGATCTCCCCTGAAGGGAGAGTTGTCAGGAATCTGGACTCCCAACTCTCTGCAGGCACCTGTAACTTACTAGCAAAAGGTACTGATACGAAAGAATGGGTCGCCCCAGTGTCAAACAGTGTAGTAGCTAAATGCTGAAAAATAACTATTTGACCTGTTACGACCGTGGAGGCGCTGGCAGCTTCTTCCTTCATGAGGGAAAAGACTCTGGCATTGGTTGGAACTGGTGCTGCTTCAAACCCTCCCTGACTGATCTGAGGTCCCTCCAGTATAGTAGGCATGTAATGTAACTGAGGCTTGCTTCCATACTGTACGGACTGCTGAGGAAGTACCTTAAACTTGTTTGGGCAGTCCCTGGATCTGTGTCCCTCTTGTCCACATGAGTAGCATCCAGTTACACCCAAAAGGCATGCTCCTGAATGGGTCCTCCCACACTTAGGACAAGGTGGGTACCTAGCTTGCTTGTTCTCTGGTTTCCTTTTTGGCTGCCAGGCCATGCTTCCTTTTGTGGTTCTTGTTCTTCCAGTTCTGGTTATTTGGCTGAGGCTTCTGGCCTCCTGTTGTCTTGTTCTCAATCAGGACTGGCTTCTGCTCGTTTGCTGTGCCTTGATGCTATTCAGATAGTGCTCTGAGATTAGAGCACTACTGACCAACTCCTCGCTGGTCTGGGGTCGGTGCGTCCCGCTGTTCACGTTGAGTGCTATTTCAGGGTTCAGCATGCGGAGCATCAGTCTGACTCGCTCCTTCTCTGTGCTGACTAGCTCTGGGCAGAGGCGAGCTAGTCTGTTGAACTTCGCGACTGCTTCTCCCACTGGTAGGCTACCTTGTCTGAACTCCATGAAGTCCTCGTAGTGCTTGTTGGTAACCCGCATGTGGAAGAACTCCTCATAGAACTCTTGCTCGAAATCTGCCCAGCTCATCTGGTTGACTATCCTCTTACTCTTGACTCGTTCCCACCACATACGAGCATCTCCAGTTAGGCAGAAGGAGGCACATTTGACCTTCTCGACTTCTGGCCAGTCAAGAAGCTCCATTGTGCTCTCTAAAGTCTTGAACCAAGCCTGGGCATCCCAGGGCTCAGTCGTGCCTGAGAAGCTTTCGGGTTTCAGCCTCTGCCACTGGACGAGGTATGCTTCTTGTCTTCGGTTCACGGCAGGGGTCTCCTGTGTGACTGGTGGAGCTTCAGCCACCACTGGAGTTTCCATTCCTGCTGTGGGTGGTGTAGGGGGCTCTGGGTGCTGATTTGCCATCAGTGTGGCGATGGTCTTCTGTTGCTCTGAAATCTGAGCTTGCATTTGAGCAATGACTGCCATCAGGTTTGGCTGTTCTGTGCCAGGCTCATTGTTATCTTGAACTGGGGTTCCGTTCCTTGCATTAGGAGCTCGGCCTCTTCTTGCCATCTAATAATGCATAAGGGAACAAGAAATCACTACTACCTCTCTAGGTATAAACTTGTCTTCTTACTTAGTAACCTAATATCCATTCTAGGGATTACACATGATTCCGTGATACTAAGGTATTAAACATGCTTCCTTGTTCTATGCACATATGAGTAAGTACTTAAGCATTTCTCTATACTGCAATTAAGTAAAGGAGCAATAGAAAAACTGAAACTTAAAGCTTTCTTACTTGAAGACGGCAAGGTTGATGCTGATGGGTGTGTGATGCTGGAGAATGGGAACTGCTCTGATACCACCTGTAGCGACCCGCCTTCTCTACCTTAGACGGATCGTTACTTTATCTACTTCTTGACTCTAATGCACGACTAAGAATGCGGAACTTCTTTATTTTTCTTTTAAATCCATCTAGGGATGATATTCTAACTCTAGTAGTCATGCATGATACAATGGCACACTTCTTTTCATCTATAGAACTTCTCTGCAATGCCAGTCGACTGCGATCTAACCAGTCGACTGGTATCGGCCACAGAAAGTTTCTGGGCGCGGCACCAGTCGACTGGCCTCTTGGCAGTCGACTGATGCATCGAACAGAAGCTACTGTTCGATAGGGCAATCGACTGATACTGAACCAGTCGACTGGCACGCCTGAAAAACCTGAAATTCAGATTCGATCTTTGTTTCAAAAGTCCACAAAACATATAGTTTCAAGCCATACAAAGACACAACACCATTTCTGTACTCTATACTAGTTTCCCAAACATTTTAGCCAATCAAAACAACTTCATAAACTCAAAATTAGAACTTTTGCGGAAGTAATTAAGTTATGAAAATCTATATGAACTTTTAACTAAGTTTTGTACCAAACTTAACTCCTATGCATTCATAATACCAAAACACATGTTCTACACCTCACTAAAGCATGTTGGGATGTAATGCAACTTCTCTAAGCATATTTATAGCAATAATAACTTGGTTCAATGGGAAACTCTTAATATCTTGGCATATGCATCAAATAGCTCCATCAAGTATCAATATTCAAAACTACTCACACTCATACTCATCCAATGCCATCATAAGGATATGTATGCTAATTAAAATGACATAGAATCTTTACTCATGGTTTTAAGACATGCAAAATATCTAAAACGCAATTACTTGGATAAATGCTATATGATCTAACTCAAACTAAGACTTTATAATAAATACACTTTGAGTCTTTTATTCATCTTGTCCCAAGGACCTCTCCAAGGTCAGCCACCACACACACGTCACTCAGCACCGCCTTGTCGCCTTCCTTCAGAATTGCTTGCCTTTACCTTTACCTGCAGCAAGAGGAAATGCAACTAATAAGCAAAAGCTTAGTAAGTACTATCTAGCTCACAAAATCTCGAAATGTGCAAGCATGCTTTTTAAACAATGTGAAATCACATGAGACACTTTTATGCTTAAAAGAAATACTAAACAACATGTATAACTCAAGACATGCATACTAAAGGATAATAAGTCTAACTTACTTGTTCTTGGCTTAACTTGAAACTTTAGCAATTCTTTGACTTTTAAATCTTTCTTTAACTTTTAGAAAACTTTCTTAAACTTTAGAAAACTTTGCTAAAGCATATACTTGAAAATAATATCTCACTTGGATCCACTTAAGACGTAAGTACCATCTTATGCGCGTTCCCTAAAAGGTTGGGGTAGCGAGACACCAATCCTAATAGAGCAGACCTTGGTCTACCAGGGCCAAGACCTTGGAATTGGACACCTGGATTTCTTTAACGACGCCCTTGGACGCCGGGTACTGGCCTTAGAAAATAAAATAGCTTTCTTTCTTTCTTTTATCTTTAAATGCCTTGGCATTTTAACGAGCCCTTGTGTGCCCAAATCCCTAAGTCTTGACTTTTGGGGATTTCTTAAGGCCTTGGCCTTTTCTTTCTTATCTTTATCTTCTCTTTTCTTTTCTCATAACTCTTCTTAGCCCCTAACCTCATATAGGGTGCTTAATCAAACTTATACAAGCATGGATCAACCTAGGATTACATGCAAAATCATAAACTTAAGGAAAATTGCATTTTAACTTTCTAACGGGAAAATCTTGCTGAAAACCGCCTCTTACTGCAGGTGAGCAGTACTTACATTGATTCTTGACTTACAACCAAAATTGACGTCTAGGGCTCGGGAGAAACTTGAGATCTCGATGAACCGTTCGCGCCTACGCGTTCCTCTCGTCGCGGGGATTCCGAATATGGAAGCTCTCCGGAGGAGAGCCTTGGCTGGCGCCCCTTGGAAGAGGAGAGGGGGTTGGTGTGGTTGCTGCGCACAAGAGAGGAGAGGGAGGGGGCGGCGTGAGGCTTGGGCGAGGGTTTAGATGAAGAAAATAAAATTCCTCTCTTTAACTATCTATTTATACTTAGGGTTATTTAAGTCCAACTTAGAACTTAACTTAATATTTCTCTATTTTCTTTCAGCACACCCCTGTGGGGCTCCTGCTCAACCCGACCAACTTTAAGTCGTTGATCCCATGGGAGGTCTCGGGTTCAAAACTCTTCAGGCAACTTTTTGCCCGAAAATTCTATTTCTTTTAGAAAAATACTAAACGGACTCGGAAAATTCCATAAAATATTCTAAAAATTCCTAAAAATATCTAGAATATTTCTAAACCATTTTTAAATAGTTCTAAGGACTTTAAGAACTTAAAATGGAAATTTNGAGCTACTAATCTCTTGATTAATTGATTGGAATTCAAGGCTTGCCTTTGGTTCCTTTATATAGTAGTCTCTCCCCTTGCCAAGTCTCCCCTTTAACGGAATTAACGAAATAAATTTTCATAAAAAATTTATCTTATAAATTTTCTTGTGAATTATTCCGTTATGCCTAGTTTTATTATAACTAATTTATAATAAAACAAATACATCTCCCTTTTTAATTATGGAATAAAATTTACAAGAAATTTATAAATTTTTCTTATCATGGAAAAATCAATTCATAATTGATTTTATAAAATTAAAATAAACCAATCCATGGTTCATTTTAATTTCCATAAAAAAGAATAAATTTCTACAAATTTCTTTATATAAATTTCTTTATATAAATCTCTTTATATAAATTTCTTTATATAATTATTTATCCATAATTTTATAAAACAAATCGTGCTTGATTTATTTTATAAAATAAACCAAATAAATTGGTTTTCTCTCCTTGTAGTGGCCGGCCAAACCAAAGAGGGTGGGCACCCTCTTTGGCCGGCCACACCAAGCCAAACCCTCGCGAATTAAACTCATTTAATTCGCCCAATAAGCCTTCAAAAGACTTAGCCATTTTAAGCTTCCGTTGCGCCTCTGATTAATTCAGATTCGACTTATTTCTCTTGATCGGAAAATCTAATTTTCAGCTCGTTTTAAATCCCTCGGATTACTCGTAGTGCGTGTGACTAAGTAGACTTTCGATTTATGTTGGCCGTCTATAATCAACCAATTATAGAACGATCATGAGTGGCACCTAGTAGTACATCATGACCCCCAATTAATCGAAAGATCAACGGTTGACCTCAGAAATGATTCTGAAACCCTTCAACAACTCTAATGAATCGTGCCCCATTCCCTTCACCATCTTATACCCACTTGGTTCAGGACATGGTCTGTGTGTGTCAGTCCCCACTAGGCTGACTACGTCACACCTAGCCCAAGTAGTGTCTTTCTCGTCCTTTGGATTTCTAATTACTCTCATGTATTTAAGAGACTCATACTCCAAACATGATATGCTCTGGCCAGAGGCTTTGAGTAACAATCCGACGATAGACCTGGGTATACATCTCCTCGCAAGGAGTGGTGAATCCTTTGTAGGCTGTTCAAACATCTTCGGTCACTTCGGCTTATACCCAATCATCCTGGGTCCACACCTCCTTGGAGATGCTTGCTTAAGATGTTAAAGTATAAGTCTCCATGACCAAGATGACTTCAACACCGCAAGTGAAAGGAACATCGCACTTAAGCTGCAATAAGAACTTCATTGACATATCTATATAGATTACCATATGAAGTTTTACAGCTAGTCACTCCAATGAACTAGTTCCCTTAACTAGCATCCATGTTTATCTCCGGACATCCCAATGTCACCAGCCAGTGAGAATCAGCTGATTAGAGAATAACCCATGCTAGTCTCAACAGAATTGATAGTGTCCGTTTTTATCAATTCATCGACTAGGGATATTTTCAATACTTCACAATTGCACATGTAGAGATAATCACTAGTTGTGATCCCATCACAAATTCTCTTATGCTGTGAATTGTATTGCGGACATTCAGTAGATGAGTTTAAGATCCCAATCAAATACACATACATGTATACTCAAATAGTGAATTATCATTTAATAAAATGAATGTTTACAATCATAAGGCGATTGCCTTAGGACACTTCTCTCATATCACTAACAAACTCCCACTTGGCCTAATGTCAATCGCTACGGTATCCAATACCACAGGCTCTAACATGACCCTCAAACTTGCTTTGAGGCAAGGCCTTAGTTAAAGGATCCGCTAAATTCCTTTCAGTGAGAATTTTCTCAATTTGTATATCATTCGTACTTATAATCTCTCTGATCAGATGATAGCGGCGAAACACGTGTTTGGATCGCTGATGAGACCTTGGTTCCTTTGCTTATGCAATAGCTCCATTGTTGTCGTAGTAAACCGGCACTGCTTCATCAATGGTTGGAACCACACCAAGTTCGGAGACGAACTTCTTGATCCAGACTACTTCCTTTGCTGCTTCCGAAGCTGCGATATATTCCGCTTCTGTGGTAGAATCCGCTACGGTGTCTTGTTTGGAACTCTTCCAACTTATTGCGCCTCCATTCAAAGTAAATACGTATCCAGACTGAGATTTGGAGTCATCCTTATCTGTCTGGAAACTGGCATCTGTATACCCACGTATTACCATATCTCCTTCTCCTTATATTAGGAACACATCCTTAGTTCTTCTTAAGTACTTAAGGATTGTCTTGACAGCCGCCCAATGATCCATTCCTGGATCCGATTGGTATCTGCTTGTGACGCTCAAAGCATACGATACATCGGGCCTTGTACATAATATAGCATACATGATAGATCCTATCGCGGATGCATAGGGAATCTTATTCATGCAAATCCTCTCGTCTTCTGTGCGCGGACACATAGACTTTGAAAGGTTGATCCCATGCCTGATGGGAAGGTAACCTTTCTTGGATTTCGACATGCTAAACCTTTTTAGCACTCGGTCTATATATGTAGACTGCAAAAGACCAAGCAACCGTTTTGATCTATCTCTATAGATTCTAATCCCAAGGATATAGGTTGCTTCTCCCAGGTCTTTCATGGAGAAAGTTTTGGACAACCAAATTTTAACTGTCTGTAAAACTGATATATCGTTTCCTATAAGTAATATGTCATCGACATACAATACTAGGAATACGACTGCACTCCCACTAACCTTCTTGTACACACAAGGTTCGTCAGGATTTTATGAGAAATCAAACTCTTTGATTGTCTCATCAAAACGGATGTTCCAGCTCCTGGATGCTTGCTTCAGTCCATATATGGATCGTCGAAACTTGTATACTTTGGTTTTATCAACCGATGTGAAACCTTCAGGTTGTATCATGTATATATCCTCAAGCAGGTTTCCTTTAAGGAAAGCTGTTTTCACATCCATTTGTCATATCTCATAATCATAATGAGCTGCTATGGCTAGGAGCATCCGAATGGATTTAAGCATAGCTACTGGCGAATAGGTCTCGTCATAATCAATTCCTTGTTTCTGACGATATCCTTTTGCCACTAATCTAGCCTTAAAGGTAACAACATTACCTTCCATGTCGGTTTTCTTCTTGAAAACCCACTTGCACCCTATGGGTTTAATCCCTTCAGGTGGGTTAACCAAGTCCCATACTTGATTTTCGTACATGGAATCCATTTCCGACTTCATGGCTTCAAGCCATTTGTCCCTTTCTGAATTTTTCAGAACACCTTCATAACTGATAGGTTCGTCATCGCTTATGAGTAACACGTCATTCGATTCGCTTATGAGAAATCCGTATCTCTCTGGAATATTGCGTGTCCTATCAGATCTACGAAGAGGTGGTGTCGTTTTAGGTTCAACTGATAGCTCATCATTATGAGTTATTGGTTGTGGGTCTAGACTAGGTGTCTCTGTAATGTCTATTGGAGTTTCTTGAACTTCATTAAGTTCAATGCCACTCCCACTATTTTCTTGTAAAAGAAATTCTTTTTCCAGAAATACAACATGCCTTGAAACAAACACCTTTTGTTCCAAGGGATGATAGAATTGGTAACCCTTCGTTTCCTTAGGGTATCCAATAAATAGACATTTATCAGACTTAGCATCCAATTTGTCTGATATAGTCTGCTTCACATAAGCAGGACAACCCCATATCTTAAGGTGAGTTAAGTGAGGTTTCTTACTATTCCATATCTCATATGGAGTAGTAGAGACTACCTTGGTCGGGACTCTGTTTAGCAAGTAAACAGATGTCTTAAGTGCATAACCCCAAAAGGATTTTGGAAGAGTTGCATGATTCATCATCGACCTAACCATGTCCATCAAGGTTCGGTTGCGCCTCTCAGATACACCATTATGCTGTGGTGTATATGGCGGAGTCCATTGGGACAATATCCCATTGTCCCTAAGATAATCTTGAAATTCTTGACTTAAGTATTCACCACCCCGATCGGATCGAAGTATCTTAATACTTTTGCCAAGTTGTTTCTCTACTTCATTTCTGAACTCTTTGAATTTCTCAAAAGATTCAGATTTGTGTTTCATCAAGAACACGTACCCGAATCGTGAGTGATCATCGATAAAGGTGATGAAGTAGCTATAGCCTCCTTGTGCAAGAGTTGACATTGGTCCACATACATCAGTATGTATTAGACCAAGCAATTCTCCCACTGGATTACCTTTTCCAGAAAAGGGTAATTTGGTCATCTTGCCTTTTAAGCATGATTCGCATGTATCAAATGAACCGGGTTCAAATGATTCCAGAATTCCACATCGGTGTAATTCGGTCATGCGTTTCTTACTTATATGGCCAAGACGGCAATGCCAAGTGTAGGAGTCTATCCGATTATCTATTCGAGCACGTTTGTTGCTAACTTCGATATTGAAAACGTCACCAGATAAATCTAACGTGTAGATACCATTGCATAAAGTTCCATTTCCATAAAGAACACCATTTAAAGTTATGTAACAACAATTGTTACTAAAAGTTAAATGATAACCCTTTTCATTCAAACATGAAATAGATACAATGTTCTTTATTAACGAAGGAACAAAATAACAATTATCCAATTCTAAGACACGTCCAGTGGGGAGCTTTAGCAAATATGTTCCGATGGCAACAGCAGCAATCATTGCTCCATTTCCAACTCGCAAATTCGCTTCTCCTTTGACGAGTCTTCTTCTATTCCTTAGCCCCTGTATGTCATTACATATATGTGAGCTACACCCAGTATCAAGTACCCAGGTATTTGAGGAAATAGGGTGACATTCAATAATGAGGATACCTGAAGAGGATGGGGCATCGGATGCCTTATTCTTCAAGGACTCAAGATAAACCTTGCAGTTTCTTCGCCAGTGACCCTCCTTGCCACAATGATGGCAAGTTCCTTTTGGTTTCTTTTCAGTCTTTTTGGCCTTTTTCTTCTTTCCTTTATTCTGTTCTTTGGCCTTCCTCTTAGAACCTTTCTTCGAGGAACCAACTAACAGTACCATCTTTTGATCCGGCTTTACAGAAGGCTCTACAGTCTTCAGCAGGTTGAGCAACTCAGGAATAGTAGTCTCCAACTTGTTCATCCGATAGTTCATCACAAATTGTGAATAACTTTTGGGCAAACAATTCAGAATTAAGTCAATACTTAGTTCATGATCCATTGCAAAACCGAGTGTGCTCAGTCGCTCAATGTACCCCAACATTTTTAACACAAACTGCGAGGCAGAAGTGCCTTCCTGCATCTTAGTGGTGAAGAGGAGTCTGGAGACTTCGAACCTTTCGGATCTCGCCTGCTCTTCAAACAACTCATGAAGATGGAAGATGATGGTATAAGCATCCATATGCTCATGCTGCTTTTGCAGCTCAGGTACATAGAGGCTAGCATGATGCAACTCGCAAGTTCAGAATCGGTCACATGTTTCTGATAGGCCACTAGTTGGTCTGGAGTTGCACCTTCCGGAGGATGGTTGGGAAGTTGATCTTCAAGGACATAGGCAAGCTTCTCTGCCTTGAGGACTATCCTCAGGTTTCGAAGCCAGTCCATGAAGTTTGGCCCAGTCAGTTTATTGGTGTCCAAAATGGAACGCAAATTCAGAGAAGACATGATCGAGTGATTATCCTAGAAATACAAATTGAGATTATGTGAGAAGAATGATTAAAAAATGTATCAACATACATTAATAAAATTTTTCAAATTCGGGAGATCGTAGGAACATCTCCAAATAGGTTGATATCCAACCATAGATAAGAACAACCATGACTGTGGCCATCAAGTTATTCCTAGCTATGAAGGTAGGTAAATATACCGATTACATATCACATATATGTAACTATCACTTTATGCTATCAACTAATTGAATATTTGCATAAATCATTGGGTTGTTAACTCATTAACAAGTATGCAACATTATACATAGCACCCAACTGCACCTCTCTTTACATCGACCTTGGCTGTGGCACAACAAATCGATGCTCCAAGCTTAAGGCTGACCCATTAATCAGGAAATAGTTTTAATATGGTTGGAGCTCATTCAACCGTTTAGTCAGGCTTGGATGTGTCCAACAACCAAAACTAAGGATTGACCTCTGACTCCAACTATATTATTCATAAACTAATTCCATGGTTTGAACATGTTGAGGTTCAAGCCGGGCATGGATGTGTCCATCAACCCAAACGAGAAACAAAACTCCGATTCTAACCATATTAATGGAAGGTGTTAGCCTTAATATTTTGTAAGGGGTTTTGGGTCTCATCCTTTCTTTTCTAAGCACATTAATGACATTATGTCATGACTAACGATTTCCTTGATAAAGTATGTATGTGACTTAATTTATCAAGTCTCATCAATTGGATTAGGAACCGGATTTCCAAATCCCGATTTCATACTTTATTCAAGGAATTGTTTTGGGAAATAATTTCCTAAATTGTCATAATCAATTTCGGAAATAATATGTTTAAGACTTTGATTTCTCTAAATCAAATCTTATTAAATTAAGAGAGAGATTCCCTTAATTCAACCACATATTATTTTCATGAAAATCTCATTTAAGAAAACTCTATAGGAAACCATTTTCCTAATTAATTTTGGAGACAACAATATGTAAGAGCATCACCTCTTAAATCAAATTTTCAAGATTTGATCACATATTTTATTCATGGATTAATTAATTACAACAAATTATTTTCTAAGGGTGGCTCCCCGAGGCTCAGATACCCAAAGAAAAGAAATTTGTCGTAAATCCAATTTGGACGGCTCCCCGAGGCTCAATCCAAATTAAACATGACAATTTTATTCAAAATGGGAAATTAAATTACAACAACTAACTTTAAATTGGACGGCTCCCCGAGGCTCAATCCAAGATAAAGAATTTTGTTAAAAATTTAAAACCAATTCGAATTTAATTGTCAATTAATGATCCATAAATTTGTCTAGACTTTCTTAAAAGGAAGTGCCCAAAATTGCGAGATTTCATAATAGGTTTTCAGAATAATTGTAAGTTTCTAGTACAAAGAAAACTTACATATTTCCAAAGTTGGAAAATTTCCAAAATAGGAAATTTCCAAAATTGGAAAGTTTTCAAAGATGGGAAGTTTTCACAATTATCATAAAATTTCAGAAACTAGGATATTTCAAAAGTTTGCGAAATTTCATGAGGATTTCCAAACATTGAAATTCCTAAATCTAAAATTTATCATAATTGGAAAGTTTCCATAATTGAAAAATTTTCCAAAATTGAGATCATGACAAAGTTTTCCGCAAAACAATTATATGATTATGTCGAACACTAACCGGCTCTGATACCACTATTGGGACCGGGTGCATGTTGACAAGGATACGGGTTCGTAAATTTTAAAATATTTACGTGCAGCGGAAGAATTTGCATAAATAATTTCTCAAATTAATTTTAACCGCGTATCTAGCATGCGACCTTATGATGTGTAGACATGATCATAAATTAAAATTTTGCGAAAAGTAAACTAATTTACTTTGTACCTCGCGTAACTCGAAGAAAGGGACGAGATCCAACCGTAGCGTCCCTTGGAAGCTCCGCCTCTATTCGCGTCCACGCCGAGTTCTCTTCGGGATGACTTCGCAAAGCCACGAGTTTTGTGCCGACGAGAACTACTAGATTCTCCAAAGGCACAACTAGAATAATAAGAGAGAAAAGATGGAAACTAACCACCAAGTAACGGAATCAAAATTCTGGGAAAGGAAGGAAGGAGTCGCGATCCACTTCTTCTTCTTCGGCACCTTCTTGGTGGATGAAGCTCTCGGCCACCCTTGGGATGTGCGCCGGCCCTAGGGGAGGCGAGAGAGCCGGCCCTAGAGAGAGAGAGGGGCGCCGGCCCTAGAGAGAGAGAGAGTTAGAGAGAGAGGGAGCTACTAATCTCTTGATTAATTGATTGAAATTCAAGGCTTGCCTTTGGTTCCTTTATATAGTAGCCTCTCCCTTGCCAAGTCTCCCCTTTAACGGAATTAACGGAATAAATTTTCATAAGAAATTTATCTTATAAATTTTCTTGTGAATTATTCCGTTATGCCTAGTTTTATTATAACTAACTTTATAATAAAACAAATACATCTCTCTTTTTAATTATGGAATAAAATTTACAAGAAATTTATAAATTTTTCTTATCATGGAAAAATTAATTCATAATTGATTTTATAAAATTAAAATAAATCAATCCATGGTTCATTTTAATTTCTATAAAAAAGAATAAATTTCTACAAATTTCTTTATATAAATTTCTTTATATAAATTTCTTTATATAGATTTATTTATCCATAATTTTATAAAACAAATCGTGCTTGATTTATTTTATAATATAAACCAAATAAATTGGTTTTCTCTCCTTGTAGTGGCCGGCCAAACCAAAGAGGGTGGGCACCCTCTTTGGCCGGCCACACCAAGCCAAACCCTCGCGAATTAAACTCATTTAATTCGCCCAATAAGCCTTCAAAAGATTTAGCCATTTTAAGCTTCCGTTGCGCCTCTGATTAATTCAGATTCGACTTATTTCTCTTGATCGGAAAATCCAATTTTCAGCTCGTTTTAAATCCCTCGGATTACTCGTAGTGCGTGTGACTAAGTAGACTTTCGATTTATGTTGGCCGTCTATAATCAACCAATTATAGAACGATCATGAGTGGCACCTAGTAGTACATCATGACCCCCAATTAATCGAAAGATCAACGGTTGACCTCAGAAATGATTCTGAAACCCTTCAACAGCTCTAATGAATCGTGCCCCATTCCCTTCACCATCTTATACCCACTTGGTTCAGGACATGGTCTGTGTGTGTCAGTCCCCACTAGGCTGACTACGTCACACCTAGCCCAAGTAGTGTCTTTCTCGTCCTTTGGATTTCTAATTACTCTCATGTATTTAAGAGACTCATACTCCAAACATGATATGCTCTGGCCAGAGGCTTTGAGTAACAATCCGACGATAGGCCTGGGTATACATCTCCTCGCAAGGAGTGGTGAATCCTTTGTAGGCTGTTCAAACATCTTCGGTCACTTCGGCTTATACCCAATCGTCCTGGGTCCACACCTCCTTGGAGATGCTTGCTTAAGATGTTAAAGTATAAGTCTCCATGACCAAGATGACTTCAACACCGCAAGTCAAAGGAACATCGCACTTAAGCTGCAGTAAGAACTTCATTGACATATCTATATAGATTACCATATGAAGTTTTACAGCTAGTCACTCCAATAAACTAGTTCCCTTAACTAGCATCCATGTTTATCTCCGGACATCCCAATGTCACCAGCCAGTGAGATTCAGCTGATTAGAGAATAACCCATGCTAGTCTCAACAGAATTGATAGTGTCCGTTTTTATCAATTCATCGACTAGGGATATTTTCAATACTTCACAATTGCACATGTAGAGATAATCACTAGTTGTGATCCCATCACAAATTCTCTTATGCTGTGAATTGTATTGCGGACATTCAGTAGATGAGTTTAAGATCTCAATCAAATACACATACATGTATACTCAAATAGTGAATTATCATTTAATAAAATGAATGTTTACAATCATAAGGCGATTGCCTTAGGACACTTCTCTCATATCACTAACACTTTTCATCATAAAACATTGTTCATACTTCCATAGTCTAGAATCATAGGTATCATCCATACTTGCATATTCTAGAAGCATAACATATCATCCATACTTGCTTATTTAAAGAACATAGGGTATCCTAAAAGTACTTACTATCATAAGATATGCATAGAGGTACTTACTTGGAAGCGGCAGGAAGGAGGCTCGATGTGTGTGTAGTGAGATGGCAACTGCTCTGATACCAACCTGTAACACCCGCTTTTTTTTTCTTTCATAAAGCAGCGTTACGCTAACATACGTAGGGGCATGTGAACATCGTAATGCAGCGGAATAAGTTAAACATACACATACATGCACCTAGCTATCTTTCCTAACATAGTGACATAGGAACTTAGCATTATTATCATCATACTTATCATCATGTCATGAAGTCACATAAGCCATCCATATGGTACGTAAGTAGCAAACGTAAAGTTTTAGCATAAGACTTGTAAATATATTTTTTTCTTGGCCAAGTCACTACCACATACATACTCTTGTCCCTCCTGCTGCTTCCCCTATTGTCCTCTTGCTTGATCTGCGGTATAAGGAAATAAGACTATAAACACATCGGCTTAGTAAGACTCTTTCCTACTCACTAAAACCATTCATCACTTAATCATAAGCACACAAAACATTAACATAACTTGGTGCTTAGCATGAATCATAAGCATAAGACATAAACCATCCTTAGCATGGCATGATACATAGCATACATATAAACATAACTTACTTAACATGGCATAAACATAAACATAAATATACTTAACATGGCATGATACATGGCATAAACATAACATAAATATAAATATACTTAACATGGCATGATACATGACATAAACATAAACATAAATATACTTAACATGGCATGATACATGGCATAAACATAAACATAAATATACTTAACATGGCATGATACATGGCATAAATACAAACATAAATATACTTAACATGACATGACATGATTTCTAACATAGCATATGACATCTTCTTAGCATAAACATAAACATAAGACGTTTACTATCATGCATATTTCTTAACATGAACCCTAAACATAAAACATTACTATCCTGGCATAATGCATAACATGAATGAATGCATGAGTCAAATACATATATATAAGGATGCTTAACTTTTAAAATCATACTTTTAAATACTTAAACATAATCATAACATCATTGGAGTCCCCGGCTTGTACCACATACATACATCATAAGCGCGCATCCCTAAGTAAATACGAGGTAGTGAGCCCGGACCTACTAGGGTAAGGACAGCATAGTCGGTAGTCCCAGAACCGGGGCGTTCTTAAGGTGCCTATCCCTGTTGCACAGCTTCGGTAGTGCCAGAACCGTGGACAGCATAGTCTGTAGTCCAAAACCGGGGCGTTCTTAAGGTGCCCATCCCTTGGACCCATACTTCGGTCCGGTACAAGCCCATTCATAAAGTAAAATAACTTCACATGTTTCATTATTCATGGGACATTCATAGCATATTTAAGCATAGCATAACCTTGTTACATGAAGCATGACATAAATCATACTTGACCTTTCATCGTTCATACTTAATGCAATCTTCATTCATAAACATGACATGCTTACATAAAGATCATTCTTGTTCATAGTGCTTGCTGATCATAGTATATAAGGTAAGCATGCATTGTATTCATAGGATATGACATGTTTACATAGACCATCATCCTAATTCATAGAGCTTGCATGATCATGATACATAAGGTAAGCATTGTATTATATTCATAAAACATGACATATTTACATAGACCATTCTCCTAATTCATCTAACTTGCATGATCATGATACATAAGATAAGCATTGCATCACATACCTAAGTATAGTATCTATCACAAGCATGCATGGGTAGAACTTCTATGAACCTACTACTTACTATCTAGGAGCATGGCATAGCACACAAGACATTCATAAATAAACCCTATTAAGCATGGCATCAAACATAACATACCAACATGAAACATAACACTTAAGGTTAGGGTCATAGGTAACATCATTTTCTACCACATGCTTGATCCTATATTTATACATCATAATAAGCTATAAACCATCATTCTTGAAACCCTAACTCCACCTAAACCCTAATCAATTAGCTTGGCTGAAACATGTAAGGAAGGGTTCAATCATTCAAATGACATGTAAGGTAACATAAGGTAAGGAAAAGACCATACATTACTTATAAAGCCATAGGAAGCTATTAGGGCTCATGCTTAGGGTTAACCCTAACTCCTAGCCCTTCTTCTTGGGGTTGGCCGAAACATACAAGGGCCATGGGTTCATGGAAAATTTCATAAAATTTCCAATTAATCATCCAACACCATCCCTACCCTACCGTAGGAGCCCTTGGGACCCTTACTTGAAGTAAGCCCTAACTTTTTGCCCTATTATCCATCTTGGCCGAAACTTGTAGGGTCTATAGGCCATGTGAAAATTCACACAAACATTCTCAACCTTCCTTGTATCATGAGGGTATACAAGACATACACTTGAAGGGTTAGATCCAACCCTAACCATGGGATCATGGTGGTGGCCAAAAACCCTAAGGATACTAAGGTACTCCAAAAATTCTCCAAATGATATTTTAACCTATATTCATCATGAGAAAACATTAGAAAGCATGAGTGAAATTTTTAACATCATCTTGGACCCAAAAACCATGGTGGCCGAAAGTCCTAGGGGTCCAAATCATGATTTTCTCAACATCAAACCCAAACCAAACTTCATATTATGATAAATATCAAAAAGAACTATTATACCACAGGTGAGGGAGTCTTACCTTGGTTTATCTTGGTTATAGACCTTAGATAAGGGAAAAAGATGAAGATCTTGTTGTCTCTTGACCACCCCTAGTCTTTGTAACCTTGTGAAAGCCTTGGATCTTAGAAGAGAGACCTTCTTGGGAATTTTTCTCAAGGGAAAATCCCCCTTTGGGGTTTCGGCTAGGATGAGAAAGGAGGAGGGAGAAGGGTGGACTTGATGGAAGAAGAGAAATAACTCCCATGCCACCTATTTATGCCACATTAAGGAGGCAAGTGAAGAGTCATGGTGTCTCTTCCCTTCATGACTCTTCATATTCCCCTAAGCCTTAACCAAAATCCACTTCATCCTCTACTAGCACTCCTTTGCTAGGTTAATTGGTTAGTGCATGCATGGTGGTACAAGAGGTCCAAGGGTCAATCCTTGGTGCATGCACTTTATTTTTATTTTATTTTCATTTTATTTCCTATTATTTCCGAAAATTCCCTAAAAATCCCCCCATAATTATGCTAATATTCCTAATTAAAATCCATTTATATTTCTATTAAATTTTTGCCTAAAAACTACCAATAATCATGGTACTAGAAAGCCCATATAAGGTCCATTAGTACCTAGTTTCTCCATTTAAATGAGAAAATCATAGATTTCTAGGCTAAGGTTCGTACTAATATCTCTAGGTCCCTCGGAAAATTATCTAGACATGATTAATATTTTAAAGAAAATATTGAGAGATTTTTCCGGGTCGTTACATAGGGTTTTGATGTGTGTGGGCAATATGATTAGTTAGGGTTTATTGTGGACTTATATATGTACATGAGTGTGCAGGTGTATAGCTACACATGGACTTGGTTGATGTCTTCAGGTGAAGGATGGCATGGAGGCAAGCTGGAGGCTTGCGTGCACATCTGAGGGACTGTTGGATAGCAGGGACGATGAGCCGAGGGATACGGACTTCGAGGCGTACGTGAAGGGTGGCATGGAGGCAAACTGGAGGTTTACGTGCGCATCCGAGGGACGAGGTCCGAAGATGAAGAAGGCGTGAAGGCAACAGTTGAGGCTGCTGGTGAAGAGTCAACCAGGTTGTGAGGGTCTAAGTATGAGTGTTTGTACTCAGGGGCTAAGCCGGGAGGGTTTGAGTGCGGAGTGAAATATACTCGGGAGTAAAACCCTAGGCTTAGGTATGTACCAGTCAACTGCCATGAGGGCAGTCGACTGGTGTCGGCTGGAACAGGCTGGAAGATTCGAACGTTGTACGGCAACGGTCGAATCTGACTGGGACCAGTCGACTGCCCCATGGGCAGTCGACTGGTAGCGCTTGTTTCAGATTCGAGCCCTATTTAAAGGGGCTCGTTTCTGGCTATGATCACTCAACAAAACTCGCTTGGGTAAAGTGAGTTAGTAGTCTTTTGTGCCCAGATCTTGTCAACATGATTGTGGTGAGGTTTCTCCACCCACAAGGAGCGACGATGGCTAGCCGGAGGTTATCCGGGGATTGATCCACCGACGGATTCTTGGATTAGTCACCCGTCCGGGGTGGATACCAAGTAAACCTGGTTTGTTAGCATTGTTCTTTACTATTAGTTTATTTTTATTTGTATTTCCGTTGCACTAACAGTCTTGTAGAGAATTCTACGAAAAGTGCTATTCACCCCTCCCCCCTCTAGCACGCTATTCGATCTATCATATCCTTGATATCTAGATTGACCAATGAGGCATAGACCGTGTCATCCTCAATCAATCATGTGTTTCTTGATCCCCGAGTAGACTCACTCAAACAAATGAGCTCAATATCTCATATTGACTCATTTGAGCATGACCATGCGTTTTAGTAGTCCTACTCAATCAAGGGGCCCACAGATATCACTCCCGTCATATGGGAGGGATAGATCCCATCTACATCACTCACATCCCTCCGCATAATTCATTACATACCCAGTGATCGCCTTTATAGTCCACCCTATTACGGGTGACGCTTGATGATACCAAAGTACATAACTCCTTATGTAGGGAATCGTAGTGACTTCAGGTCTAAGGACTATTCATACCAATAGTCACATGAGAAAGTTTATGACACTCATATGACAATCTATGAAACTTTATCATAGCGGGTCATTCAGTACACATTCTCCAATGTATACTCATGTGTCAACTTGATATCAAATATCCATGACTTGTGAGCTCAAGTCATCAGTTGACCTACATGCTAGTCTCCATGCATTAATATTATCCTTGAATATTAATACTTGACTAGGAATGGTTTAGAGTAGTGTTCTCTACATCATCTCACTATCGATTCAACCAATCGATATAATGTAGATAAGAACCTACTACCCAAGGACATTATTATACTTAGTTATTTGGCACAAATACAAAGTAAGTATAATAACCAAACTGTTGGATCGATAGAACCGATAGAGGGGGGGGGGTGAATATCGGTATTCGTTTTTCGGAAAATTAAGAGCAAGTGCACAGCGGAAATAAAAAGAAAAATAACACAGAGACGCAGTCGTTTTTACTTGGTTCGGAGCCTGGGTCGACTCCTACTCCAAGGCCCACGGTCGTTGACTGTTTACTTTGGGCAATTCTATATTAGGCGCAAAATATTTACAAAGGATTATAGAATTGAGTACAGTAAACTTTTAAATAGCTCTTTTACCGACGTCCGGGGTAGATCGACTTTTCCTGAGCAGCGGGACGTCGTCGGCTCGAGTTGGAAGGATTCCGGGGCGCAGAGCGAGAGCAGAAGAGCGTAGAAGCGTCGAGTGAATTGATGCTCTGATGCCTTGGTCGAGGGCCCTTTATATAGTGCCTGGGGGCGCCCGGGACGTCGGGGGCGCCCCCCCACGTGTCACACGATCCGGCAATTCCTCGGTCAGCGTCTGATCCCTTTATCTTTGGGATCCGCTTTGACCGGGGCGCCCGGAGCGCTCGGGACGCCCGGATTGACCGGGTCAAAGCGTTATCCGTTGGCTTCTCTGGCTTCTGGATCGAGGCATGCGCATGGGGGTGCCCGGGATGCAGGGGGCGCCCGGGAGCAGCGGGGGCGCCCCGCCCAGCAGCTGTTCGAAGCCTTTTTTCTTGACTTGTTTTGTATGCACCTTGGGGGCGCCCGGGACACTCCGGGCGCCCTACTCAGCCATTGCCTCACTCCTTTGAGGCTTTCTGAGCTGCAGACACACGTTCCTTCGGTCCTGCATCCAGGGTTAGTCCAAAACATAATAAATTATTAGATTATACAGCCTTAGCTGTCTTGGTTCTGACTTTGGTCTCCAAAATGGATCCCTAGGTCGAACCGACGCCTACTGTTCCCTCGACGGGGAACGCGTCCTCACCTACTCCTCTCGGGAGAATTTACCTGATGCCAACCGTTCCTCTGGTTGGACTTTTGCCTGACGGTCCTTTGTCAGGTCTTTGGACGCCGAGCTGTCCTTCGCCCGGTGCCTAGCATTCCTTCGCTAGGGCTTCAGTCCCATGCTGTCCTTCGCTTGGCGCCTAGCAGTCCTTCACTAGGTCTGGTGACTAGCAGCCTTTCGCTAGTTGCCTAGCAGCCCTTCGCTAGGACTTTGTTTCCTGGCAGCCCTTCGCCAGGTGCCTAGCAGCCCTTCGTTAGGACTTTGTTTCCTGGCATTCCTTCGCTAGGTGCCTAGCAGCCCTTCGCTAGGACTTTTGTTTCCTGCACACTTCATGAGCACATTAGATCACAAATAACACTTAACTTTGAATCCTTTGCCAATATCAAAACATGGTTCGATATGGTGCTTCCTGCACCAACACAAACATGCCTTTATTAATAATAGAATATGATACAAAATGTCCCTAGGCAATCATCACATAATTGGCTCTAGGGCTCCTACTAACAATCTCCCACTAGCACTAGTGCAAATCACTGTATTATCTAACACCCAGTGACCTGGTATGACCATCATGCTTCTTTTGTGCCAAAGCCTTGGTCAAAGGATCTGCGATGTTAGAATCAGTGCGTACTTTGCATATCCTCACATCTCCTCTATCGATAATCTCTCTAATGAGATGGAAGCGCCGTAGTATATGTTTGGTCCACTGATGTGACTGAGGTTCCTTAGCCTGTGCAATAGCCCCATTGTTGTCACAATAGAGGTCTATTGGGTCCACAATGCTAGGAATCACACCAAGCTCTGCAATGAACTTCCGGATCCAAACAGCCTCTTTTGCCGCCTCAAACGAGGCAATATACTCGGCCTCTGTTGTAGAATCTGCCACTGTGTCCTGCTTCGAACTCTTCCAGCTCACAGCGCCACCATTCAGGCAAAATACATACCCTGACTGCGATCTAATATTATCCATGTCTGTTTGGAAGCTTGCATCACTGTAACCCTTTACAGCTAGCTCCTCATTGCCTCCAAATATCAAGAAATATTTTTTCGTCCTTCGTAAGTACTTAAGAATATTCTTGACAGCTATCCAGTGACTTTCACCTGGATCTAACTAGTACCTGCTCGTCATGCTCAAAGCATACGAGACATCTGGACGAGTACAAAGCATGGCGTACATGATAGACCCTATAACGGATGCATAAGGGATCTGATCCATACGATCTCTCTCCTCCTTAGAAGAGGGACCTTGAGTATTCAAAAGACTCACACCATGTGACATTGGCAAAAGTCCCTTCTTGAAATTCCGCATGGCAAAACGATTAATCACCTTGTCAATATATGTACTCTGACTTAAGCCAAGCAATCTCTTAGATCTATCTTTATAGATCTTGATGCCTAGGATATAGGCTGCTTCACCTAAGTCTTTCATTGAGAAACAATTCCCTAGCCACGTCTTCACAAACTGTAGTGAAGGGATATTATTCCCAATGAGGAGTATGTCGTCCACATACAAGATTAGGAAGATAACTGTGCTCCCACTAACCCTCTTGTAGACACAGGGTTCATCTTCATTCTTGATGAAACCAAACGCTTTGATTGCATCATCGAATCGAAGATTCCAGCTTCGAGAATCTTGCTTTAGCCCATAAATGGACCTTTGCAATTTACATACCTTTCAAGCATGCTCTGGATCTATAAAACCCTCAGGTTGTGTCATGTACACATCCTCGAGTAAATTTCCATTTAGGAATGCGGTTTTGACATCCATCTGCCAGATCTCGTAGTCATGGTAAGCTACAATAGCAAGCATGATCCGAATAGACTTAAGCATCACCACTGGTGAAAAGGTTTCATCATAGTCGATACCATGAATTTGTTTGAAACCTTTAGCTACCAATCGCCCTTTATAGGTATGCATGTGTCCATCCATGTCAGTCTTTCTTCTAAAGACCCACTTACACCCAATGGGTTTAATCCCCTCAGGTGGATCAACCAAAGTCCATACTTGGTTAGTGTACATGGATTCCATTTCGGATCTCATGGCCTCTAGCCATTTCTCAGAATCTGGGCTCATCACAGCTTCTTGATAGGATGTAGGCTCATTCAACTCAATAAGCGTAATGTCATTATGGTCAGACAAGAGAAATGAGTATCTCTCAAGCTGACGACGCATCCTATCAGATCTGCGAAGAGGTTGGTCTACTTGAACAGCTTGTTGTTCCACAACTTCTTGTGCAACAATATCATGATCCACAACATCTTGTGGTGTCTGTTCAATGTCCATTAAGGCCTCAGTACTATCTGCATCTTGAACTTCTTCAAGATGGATTTTACTCCCACTAGTTCTTCTAGAAATAAACTCCTTTTCTAGAAAAACACCATTTCTAGCGACAAACACTTTGCCTTGTGTGGGATTGTAAAAGTAATATCCCTTAGTTTCCTTGGGATATCCTATAAAATATCACTTATCAGATTTGGGTTCTAGTTTATCTGAGGCTTGACGTCGAACGTAAGCTTCACAACCCCAAATCTTCATAAAAGACATCATGGGACTCTTCCCAGTCCATATCGTATATGGTGTCTTTGTGACGGCCTTTGATAGAACTCGGTTAAGTGTGAAAAGAGCAGTCTCTAGAGCGAATCCCCAGAAGGGAAGTAGGAAGGTCTGCCTGACTCATCATCGATCGTATCATATCTAATAGAGTACGATTTCTCCGCTCGGACACACCATTCCACTGTGGTGTTCCAGGTGGAGTGAGTTGGGATATGATCCCACACTTTGCTAGATGGTCATGAAACTCTTGGCTAAGGTATTCACCACCTCGATCTGATCGAAGCATCTTAATACTCTTGCCAAGTTGGTTTTGTACTTCACATTTGAATTCTTTGAACTTTTCAAAGGATTCCGACTTGTGTTTCATGAGATACACATAGCCGTATCTACTGACATCATCAGTGAAAGTGATGAAGTACTTATGGCCTCCTCTAGCTGCGACATTGAAAGATCCACATACATCAGTATGTATGAGTCCTAACAAGTCTGTCGCACTTTCACCGTGTCCACTAAATGGAGTCTTGGTCATCTTGCCTAGAAGACAAGATTCACATGTCTCATATGATTCAAAATCAAATGAGTCTAGTAATCCATCCTTATGAAGCTGGGATATACGACTCTCATTTATATGTCCCAAGCGACAATGCCAGAGATACGTTTGGTTCACATCATTGGATTTGAACCGTTTGGTATTTATGTTATAGATTGAGTTTTCTAAGTCTAGAACATAGAGTCCATTCACAAGTGGTGCATTACAATAGAACATGTCATTTAACATTATGGAATAACATTTGCCCTTTATGATAAATGAAAAGTCTTTCTTGTCCAAACAAGATACTGAAATTTTGTTCTTAGTCAATGCAGGTACATAAAAGCACTCCTCTAGTTCTAAGATAAGCCTAGTGTGCAAAGACAAGGAATAAGTTCCTATAGCTATGACAGCAACTCTTGCTCCATTGTCTACTCGTAGGTCCACTTTACCCTTCGTCAATGATCTAGCTCTTTGAAGGCCCTGCACATTAGTACAAATGTGAGACGCGCATCCGGTATCTAATCCCCAAGAAGAAGAGATAGATAGATTGACTTCTATAACAAAAATACCTAAGGCAGAAGTCTCACTTCTTTTCTTCTTTACTTCCTCCAGGTAATGTTTGCAGTTCCTCTTCCAATGTCAAGTCTCACCACAATGGAAGCAGGTCCCTTCCTTAGGCACCTTATCTTTAGCCTTGGATGTAGTAGAGTTGGCCTTGCCTTTGGCTTGGGTCTTACCCTTGCCTTTAGGCTTCCATTTGCCTTTGCCCTTTTGTACCATCAGTACATTACTGGTTTTGGTTTTCTTGAGATTAGGTTCAGCAGTTCTTAACATGCTGAGCATCTCAAGCAAAGGCTTGTCAATTTCATTCATGTTATAATTCATGACAAATTGATTGTATCCTTCTGGCAACGATTGCAAGATAAGGTCCATAGCCAATTCTTGGCCCAATGGAAATCCTAGTCTTTCAAGGTTCTCGACATACCCAATCATCTTGAGTACGTGAGTTCCTACAGGAGTTCCTTCTTGCATCTTGCATGCAAATAGGGTTTTAGACATCTCAAACCGCTCGTGCCTAGCTTGCCCTTGATATAGTTGCTTTAGATGCTCAACCATCTCATGTGCATTCATGTTCTCATGTTGCTTCTGAAGCTCAGAGTTCATAGTGGCAAGCATAAGGCATGATACATCAAGTGCATCATCCTGATGCTTCTTGTAAGCATCCTTTTCGGCACGGGTAGCGGTAGCGGTAGCGGCAGATGCTTCTGGAAGAGATTACTCTAGGACGTACAGTTTTCGATCTTATTTGAGGACTATCCTCAAGTTTCTGTACCAGTCCAGGAAATTAGCTCCGTTAAGCTTGTCTTTCTCAAGGACGGATCGCAGAGAGAGAGTATTTGACGTGTTAGATGACATGGTGATCTACAACAGTAAAATTATGTAGAAATAAGTATCATATCTAATTCATTTAATTAGGCCTTTAATTAAATGACAATCCCACTGAATCGTAGCGCTTTGGTTGGGGCTAGTCATGGATGTAGGCAAACTCAATTTACCAACACTACTAGCTCTAAACCAAATAGTAATCATTATTCATGTGGGACAAGATCCATATATACTTCATCTTGAGTTAGCTTTGGCTAATCGCCCAAGACTTGATATAATTAGGTAGGTAACATTTTACCAATTACATCTCATGCAACTCTTTGAAACAAAGAGTCAAGATCCACATCACACATCATCTTGAGTTAGCTTTGCCTAATCGCCCAAGACATGGAATAATTGTTCTCTTACCCAATTTTCCCAACTATTGGGATATGCCTCCAAGTTTCTCAATCTAATTGAGAGGACTTAGTTAAGTCTCACCCAAAGTTTAATAGCGGGACATCACAATTGTCCTCTCGCACTCTACCAAGATAAAATGTGTTGCTTTGCTTTGGCAAACCCAACAACAAATGATCGAGGTAGTTTATGAGTACCAAACTTTGGTAGGTATATTGAGTTGACTTAATTAAGATAAACATCTAAGCATGCATCACATACACACACATAGCATATATCAACATATAAGCAAGAAAACGTGACATAGTTATGACCCGTATACTATGATCTTCTCAAGCCAATGAGAAAATCGATGGTTAACCTAGGGATAACATCTTCTCTAAGTGCATCCTTCGGTCATCGTGTGTGGTCAGCATCCTTCTTGTAACTTCATTCTTCAATGGACACTCCACTTCTCATTTTGTACATTACAATTTAGGAAAACTCAAGTTACATTCGAGTTTAAATCTATTTTTACAACTAGAAAAATAGAGATAAGGCACGACACGCAGACCGTATTATGAATTACAACATGCACACACACACATATTCATCCAATAATATTGGGGTTAAGGTCATAACCATGCACCATGTCATCAATCAAATACAATAGATTTAGGACATTGATTTCATTATGAGTGCAAAAATAAAATTTGCTGCTTGAGCAGAAACTCACGGCGATCCCTGAGTGAGCCGCTACTCTAGATTCATCAACATGAATCCAAGACCCATATAGCTACGGTATGATCACTCGGACTCCCCTTTCCCGAGACGGTCTCGGGGCTCCTCTCCCTGGATGACCCGAGCGTCAGTCCTCCCGAGGTGACCTCGGGAGCCTTCAGCTCTGTATACCTCAGAGGCATGTCTTCCCGAGTGGGAGGTCGGGAGCCCGACTTCTATATCACACAATTATATGCAACTCATAATAAATCTTGTCCTACTTCTATATCATATATAAAAGCACAAAAACATTGTACGATCTTTCGCAAGTGGCTCTGATACCACTGAAGGGATCTATGGGTAAAATATTTAAAATCGCAGCGGAAATAAGATCCCTCGAGCGATCCATGCGAAAGAAAACTCATACAAAGTGATCTACAATTCCTATTGTAACACCCGCTTTTTTTTTTCTTTGACCATCATAAAGCGGTGTTACGTTAACATACTTAGGACATGTAGACATCATAATGCAGCGGAATAACTTAAACATTACATATACATGCCCCTACTACCATCCCTAATATAATGACATGGAACCTTCACATATGAACATCATGCTTAATCATCATATCATAACATGCTTAACATCATACCATAAGGTTCATATCATATCATACTGGACATCTTATCATAAAGTTCCATAAGTCACTATTCGAGCATATAGGTAGCAAAATGAAGTTCTTAGCATAAACGGTTAACACATTCGATTTCATGGGCCAAGTCACCAACACACACATACTTCAGGCCCTCCTGCTGCTTCCTCGTTATCCCCTTGCATGATCTGCGGTATAAGCAAAGAAGACTATAAGCACACAGGCTTAGTAAGACTCTTTCCTACTCACTAAAACATTCGTCATACATAAACTTTAACATACTTGATGCTCTACTTAAAACATAACATCTTAGATCACTTTAGCATGGCATGCACATAAACATGGTAAACATTTTAAGCATGGCATAATTCATGGCATACATCATAAACATAGTAGCATGACATTCTTCATGGCATAAATCGTAAACATAGTAGCATGCATCTTTCATGGCATAAATCATAAACATAGTAGCATGGCATTCTTCATGGCATAAATCGTAAACATAGTAGCATGGCATCTTTCATGGCATAAATCGTAAACATAGTAGCATGGCATTCTTCATGGCATAAATCGTAAACATAGTAGCATGGCATCTTTCATGGCATAAATCATAAACATAGTAGCATGGCATCTTTCATGGCATAAATCATAAACATAGTAGCATGACATCTTTCATGGCATAAATCATAAACATAGTAGCATGGCATATTTCATGGCATAAATCATTCATTCTCATGCATACTTCTTAACATGAAACGTAAGCATAAAATCTTATCATCATAGCATAATGCATAACATGAATGGATGCATGAGTGGAATGCATATACATATATGGATGCTTAGTTTAAAATCATACTTTTTATGAACATACTTTTCATAAACATACTTTTCCATAATGAATGCATGGGCAATGCATATATATCATAAGGATGCTTAATCTTTTAAAACATACTTTTCCTTTCTTAAACATAATCATCATAACATCATTTGGGCCCTGGCTTGTACCACATACATACATCATAAGCGCGCATCCCTAAGTAAATACGAGGTAGCTAGCCTCGACCTACTAGGGTAAGGACAGCATAGTCGGTAGTCCCCGAACCGAGGCGTTCTTAAGGTGCCCATCCCTGTTGCACAGCTACGGTAGTGCCAGAACCGTGGACAGCATAGTCGGTAGTCCAGAACCGGGGCGTTCTTAAGGTGCCCATCCCTTGGACCCATACTTCGGTCCGGTACAAGCCCATACATAAAGTAAAATACTTTTCATGCTTCATCATTCATAAGCCATTCATGGCATACTTATCATAACATAACTTGTTACGGCTCGGCCCGTCTACCGGCCCATTTACCGGTCCTCTCGACCGTCGTACCGTCGACCATCGACCGTGCCGTTTTATCATTCATATCATAACTTGTTACGGCTCGGCCCGTCTACCGGCCCATTTACCGGTCCTCTCAACCGTCGTACCGTCGACCATCGACCGTGCCGTTTAGCATATTTATGCCTTAAAGGCATAAGCATCATCTTTCATTCATCATACTTGTCATTCATCATTTTTCATTCTTAGACATGGCGTAAGTACACCTCATTCATAGTGCATGGCATACATTCGTATTCATAGCATATCATTCATAACATGGCATATCATTCATAACATGGCATATCATTCATAAACATGGCATATCATTCGTAAACATGGCATATCATTCGTAAACATGGCATATCATTCATAATCATGGCATATCATTCATAAACATGGCATATCATTCGTAAACATGACATATCATTCATAACATGACATATCATTCATAAACATGGCATATCATGCATAACCATGGCATATCATTCATAATCATGGCATATCATTCATAAACATGGCATATCATTCATAAACATAAATCACATCTTACCATAGGGCCATTGGGACCCTTACTTGAAACAAATCTTAACTTTTACCCTATTAACCCTTATATGGCAGAACTTGTGGAGTCCCAAGGCCATGTGAATATTCACATAATCATCACCAATCATCCTTATATCATGGCAACACATAAACATATGTTGAAGTTAAAGACTCAACCCCAATCCTTGGGTCCTTGGGGTTGGCCGAACCATATGGGGCCTCTAGGGTGCCCCAAAAATTCACAAAAATTATACTTGACCTCTACACATCATTAGGGAACATTAAATAACATTATTATGATTTTTAACATATTTCTATACATTTAAAACATGGTGGCCGAAACCCTTGAATTCAAGGTTCTGGGTTTTGCTTCTTTCATGTTGGCCGAAACCCTAGGGTGTCCTAGGTTACTCCAAAAATTCCCAAAAATTATACTTAACTTCTAAACATCATAATGGAACATTAAATAACATTATCATGATTTTTAACATATTTTTATACATTTAGAACATGGTGGCCGAAACCCTTGAACTTAAGGTTTTGGGTTTTGCTTCTTTCATGTTGGCCGAAACATATGGGGCCTCTAGGGTATCCCAAAAATTATACTTAGTATATAAACATCATAAGGGAACATTAAATAACATTATTATGATTTTTAACTTATTTTTAGACATTTAAAACATGGTGTCCAAAACCCTTGATCTTAAGGTTCTGGGTTTTGCTTCTTTCATGTTGGCCGAAACATATAGGGCCTCTAGGGTATCCCAAAAATTCCCAAAAATTATACTTAATGTCTAAAAATCATAAGGTAACATTAAATGACATTATCATGATTTTTGAAATATTTTTAGACATTTAAAACATGGTGGCCGAAACCCTTGAACTTAAGGTTCTGGGTTTTGCTTCTTTCATGTTGGCCGAAACATATGGGGCCTCTAGGGTATCCCAAAAATTCCCAAAAATTATACTTAATGTCTAAACATCATAAGGGAACACTAAACAACATTATCATGATTTTTATAATAATTATAGACCTTTAAAACATGCTGGCCGAAACCTTTGAACATAGGAACCTTGATTTTGTTTCTCTTCAACATTAAATCCGAAACTAACCCATATATCATGCCAAAAATCATGGAAATAATAGGTAACTATTATACCACAGGTGAGGGAGTCTTACCTTGGGGTTTCTTGATTTTTAGACATTAGATGATAAGAAGAAGGAAGACTTGTTGTCTCTTGATCACCCCTAGCCTTGGAACCTTAGGAAACCTTTAGATCTTGATGGTAGGACTTTCTTGTGGAGTTTTCCCAAGGGAAACTCTCCCTTGTAGATTTCTGCTAGGATGAGGGAAGGAGGAGTTTTCGAAATGCAAGTAATGGGAAGAAGAGGTAACTCCCAAAACCCCCCTTTAATAGCCCATTAAGGAGGCAAATGAAGAGTCTCTCCATGACTCTTCATCTTCTTCTATGCCTTAACTTATATCCACTTCACTTCCTCATAGAAATCCCTTGCTAGGTGAGTTGGTTAAGGCTTACATGGTGGTAAAAGAGGTCCAAGGTTCAATCCTTGGCTCATGCACCTTTATTTTTATTTTATTTTTATTTCATTTATTTTATCATTTCTACTTCCTAAATTCCGAAAATCCCCCCTAAAATCACCCATAATCATGCTAATATTCCTAAATAAAATTCCTTTATATTTATATTAATTTTACCTAATTTATATTAATTTTACCTAATTAATACCCATTTTTCGGAGCCCATTTAAAGCTCATTAGTATCTAATTTCTCCATTAAAATAGAAAAATTAGGCTAAAACTTACCCATAATCATGCCAATATACCTAATTAAATCCTATTTATATTTATACTAATTATTACCAAAATCTACCTATAATCATGGTACTAAAAAGCCCACATAAAGTCCATTAGTACTTAGTTTTCTCAATTTAAATGAGAAAACATGGATTTTCTAGGCCAAAGTTCTCCTTAATATTCCTAGGTCCCTTGGAAAATTATTTAAACATGCTTAATATTTTAAGAAAATATTAAGAGAATTTTCCGGATCGTTACACCTATTATATAGGAATACCTTTGTCGCGTGCCCTTCGCTTGTCCCGCTAGTCCTTTGTTTCGCTGGATCTCTTGCACGTTCAAGTGTCCGTGACTCTATGCGTATCCACATGAACACGATCTACACCTCGGAGAGGAACCACCTTAGTTGTGCTAGCAACTTGGGATGGTTCACAAAGCACAAGAACCTTCACTAGGGAGTTATAGACAAGGAGGAAGAAAGAAGAGGAAGAGAGATGCACCCTCTAGCCTTTGACAAGGGGGAGGGTATTTATACTCATTTAATGAATACCTAGGGTCTATGTCCCTTGAGCTCCTCTCATCTTAATGCTAATAAAACCCAATGAATACCAAGCCTCTTTGTATTCCTTGAGACTCTTAATATTATATTCATCTAATGAATAGAATGTCTCTTAGCATTCCTCTTAAATAATATTTATTAAACTCTTTAATGAATATTATCCATAATTAAGTGGTTGAGTCTAATCTAGATGAGTCTAACTCAAAGTCTAACTCAAATTAGACTCAATCCCATAATCTAATTGGATTCACTTGAGTCTAACTCAATTAATCCAATTCAAATCAAATCTTACTCAAAGCAAGATCAATTAATCTCCGAAGCATCGTGTCCTTAGTGTGTGACCCAATAGGTTCTTGTAATGTTGGCAATGTGTCTAAACCACTTTAGACACATAAGCAATGAGCGGCATCTAGCAATGCATCATTGCTACCCAAGTAACAAGAAAAGTCGAGATCCGACTAAACCTCCGTGACTATGATAATGTATGACCTTGTCCTTCTATCCTTGATATCTAGATTGACCAATGAGGCATAGACCGTGTCATCCTCAATCAATCTTGTGTTTCTTGATCCCCAAGTAGACTCACTCAAACAAATGAGCTCAATATCTCATATTGACTCATTTGAGCATTGCCATGAGTTTTAGTAGTCCTACTCGATCAAGGGGCCCACAGATATCACTCCCGTCATATGGGAGGGATAGATCCCATCTACATCACTCACATCCCTCTCCATAATTCATTACATACCCAGTGATCGCCTTTATAGTCTACCCTATTACGGGTGACGTTTGATGATACCAAAGTACATATCTCCTTATATAGGGAATCGTAGTGACTTCAGGTCTAAGGACTATTCATACCAATAGTCACATGAGAAAGTTTATGACACTCATATGACAATCTATGAAACTTTATCATGGCGGGTCATTCAGTACACATTCTCCAATGTATACCCATATGTCAACTTGATATCACATATCCATGACTTGTGAGCTCAAGTTATCAGTTGACCTACATGCTAGTCTCCATGCATTAATATTGTCCTTGAATATTAATACTTGACTAGGAATGGTTTAGAGTAGTGTTCTCTACATCATCTCACTATTGATTCAACCAATCGATATAATGTAGATAAGAACCTACTACCCAAGGACATTATTATACATAGTTATTTGGTACAAATATAAAGTAAGTATAATAACCAAACATGTCTTTATTAATAATAGAATATGATACAAAATGTCCCTAGTCAATCATCACATAATTGGCTCTAGGGCTCCTACTAACATATATCACCTTTGATAATTTAAACATATCTCTTTAGATAGAGCAGCTCCAAAGCTGAAAAGTACAAAACCTTTCTTTGGAGGTATCCATGCTAGAACGAGCTAGGACAATGTTTTATATGAAACTTGGGATAAGCACATCATTCTTGTCTGGAGATCCCTTAGATCATTGATCCCCAATGATATGTCTTACTTCTCCCAAGTCCTTCATAATTGTGTGGACAACCATACTCTTACGTCTAATAATATTCCATCATTGTTGCCAACCAACAAAATATTATCTACGTATAGTACATGAATACCACTTCGTTTCTGTCACATTTTATATACAATATCATCCGTCCTTTGAACAAATACATATAACTGGATTTATCGTTTCAAAGCGGATGATCCTTGTCATTCATCTAGGGATCCGGTTCATGTTCACTTAGGACCCTGTCCATAGACTCTCCAAGAACATGAGACTTTCAGGTTGAGTAACAACCCTCCCACTGCGACAAGGTACCCTTTGTATATCTTCAGTGACACGAGGTGCAGTGCCTTGTGATATTCCTCTTGTACTGTTGGTACTCAGATCGGACTATATCTCAAAATAGTTCTACTCATGGACTCGTGGTTTATTACATAGTCCTTTTTCTAAGAATCAGACATTCGTTTCAATGAATATCCTTTGATCCTTAGGACTATTAAACCACCTCATTGTTCCCTTAGGATAGCCTGCGAACATATGCATTAGATTCCAACATATCAGTTGTCTCCTTTCAGCACATGTGTTGAACTACTCATAATCTGAACATGCCTTAGACTGAGCCTTTGCTTAGTTCACATCTCTATGATTTTAAGAGACTACTGACCTAGATAAAATCAAGCATATACACCGTCATATCCAGGACATATCCTTTTGAACAAATCTGGCTAAGCTCGGAGTGGCTTATCATCTTTTTAACTATTAGCTTAAGAGACCTTCTTCCTTCCACAGGTTGCACCATTCTGTTGGGGCATACCAGATGCAATGAATTGGGATCGAATCTCAAATCTCTGATAAGTAATCCTACAACTATTCCTAGAGGTACTTCCCATTATGATCTAATCATAATGTCACCATACTTTTACTTTTATGTTTCTTCTGCATCAGACTTGAACTCTTTGATCTCATCAAAGTATTTAGTCTTGCAGTACATCAAGTAAATGTACTTTGTCCTTTTAAATAATTTGTTCATCAAATAAACAAAAGTATTCAAGGGTACCTCTGTTTTGGATAGACTAAGGACTTATACTTATCAGGATGAACCAATTCATATATATCTTTGGCTCTATGCCCCTAGGCTTAAGACAAGCCTATTTGGTTTTGTTACTTCGCTAGTAAGAGTCAAAAGATCTTAAGGAAGACAAATCTTCCATAACCAATGAACCCAAGGGCTTAATGGTTGACCACTTTTGAATCCCACTAGAGGTTAACAAACCAAACCTTAGAGCCAAAATATATGTTTGGTTCTACTTGGAAGGAACCTTTCTCTTTTAGTTAAGATGATAAGCTATTAATTGCATCATGGGAGCTTTTGGTTTTATGTGCTAATTGCCTATCTATGTGCTTTAGATACTCCTTCTATTCCACTTTTAACAAATAAAAGTAATAGAAATATCTTATTCCAGAAACTGAACAAAAAGTTCTTTCCAAAAACTAAGTACATAAAAGCAATCTCAATAAAGCCAAAACTATATCATCCTACGCTAAAGACATAAATGAATAGATAAAACTCCCATTGCAAAAAGTCATCTTCATAGCCTATCCATGTAGTCAGTAATATCCTCCTCAGCTAGCCGTCGGGTTTCCTGGAACCCTTGCACAAAAATACAGACATGATTAGTGACATCCGTATCTACGCACCAGGTACCGGTAGATATCACCGATAAACATGATACAACGACAAAGAAGAAAATATACCTGTGATACTACTCTGAAAACGGGGGCAATCCATCTTCCAATGTCCTGAATGCTTGCACACAAAACACTTGCCTTTCAGCTCCTTTATGCATCCCTGAGGTCCCTGTAATCCTGCTACTTTCTTTGCTCCAGAACGTTTCTTCTTCTTCTTGCCTTTCGGTTTAGAAGTAGAAACATCTTGAGCAACGAAAGTCTGTGAACTCTGAAAAGAAAACGCCTCTGCCGCCTCGAGTTCTGTCAGAAGTTCTGCCCATGAATATGAATGCTTGTCCATATTGTAGCTTAGGCGAAACTTCTCAAAACTCACTGGTAGAGATTGGAGGATGAGATCGACCTGGGTTTCCCCATCGATCTGTGCTCCAAGGATTTCCATCTCCTTCAGCCAAGCCATCATTTTGAGGACATGTTCCCTTACGGACATACCCTCAACCAAGATGGTTGTAGTCAAGTTCTTCATTACCTTCTGCCTAGCGGCTCCATTACATTGACCAAAGAGTTCATCGAGTTTGGATGTTTTATCACTAGTAATGGAAGAAGCCTGATTTTGATGACCTACAGTCGTCTCGTCTGCTTCTAACCATTTCCTAAAATATTCAAACTCCTCTTCAGTATTAATCTCGCTAGGCTTTTCGGTACAAAACTCTGCAAGATCACACTTGGGTTTCTTGGCAGTAGAGACAAAGTCCATATTTAATTCCCAATCTTTAACATTATTAGGGGCATTTATTTGGTTTTCTCTTTGAATTAGGTCAAGTGGGTCTAGATCCATTTTAAAGCACCTGAGAATTACAACAATCACACACATTATTAGTTTTTGAAAATAAATTGACTCCTCAAAATAATAAATTTCCAAAAACAACCAACACCTCAAACACCGAAAATTTTGCATGCCACGTTACTGTGGACGTATACGAATTCTTCATTCGTGAGAGGAGGTTTTACCCATTAATTTTACTATCTTGTCATCCTAACTTTCTGACAAGTAAAATTAATAGTTGGTCCTCTTCGGCCCTACAAATAATAGCAATGACTCCGTTGGGGAGGATACTAATATTTGTATCTAAGTGTTTACCATTACACGACACTAAGAAAATTATTCCGATTATGTGTCTTCCGTTGGAGAAGTACACACGCTCTTTAATAATTTTCTATAATCTTTTATAACCCAGTGATCCGCAGAACAAGCCTATCCGTTATGGAGGAAGGCACTCAGAGCCAACGCGCGGGCTTGTTCGCATCACTTGTTAGATTGTAATGGAGGCCGCGGGACCCTTAGGGTCCCTCTCCCACTTAGTTATTTACATTGAGGTTTTTCACATGCACACACACAACAATCACATAAACCAAAATAATAGTGCAATGAAAAATCCTAGATTTTTCCAACTATTATAGCCTTGGTCTCCAATGCGCCTCCAGCCGTGTCATCACCTCGTCCACTCCATCGTTTCCATGCGCAAGCCATCATGAAGGAGTCCCCGAGCCGAGATGACTAGCTTACTTATTTACATCCATTGATCCTATACTCCACAAAGGAGTGTACATGCATTCCAGATCAAAAGTAAATAAAAGCTCGGCTAAACAAGTGTCATATTTAATTACAAAAATTAATTAACTTATCTAGCCTCGTCAACCCCGAGGATTCAATTGATATACATCATACACAATCAATCACATACATAACCACAATTTGCCATAATAGTTGGAATCTAGTGCCTGCAACATAAAGTTAGCCTACGCACATCCAAAAATTATCCAGCAAAAATAATGTACATGATAATGTGCAGAAAAATAACCGAATCCTAAACACACAAAACCGGAAACACAGCTCTGATACCAATTGTTGGGAGGTATGACTTGGCGGTTTCCAAGATAACCACGGGGTCATTCATGAGAGACCTCTCTATGTCTACGGATTAAAATTATTAATCCGAATAGAGACTCGTCTCCCAAACGACCGTCTCGTCATCGTGTTAATTAATCCAAGTCACAACTTAGCCAAAACCAAGGTTAAGGCCTTGTAACATTCCGGATTAATTAACCGCGGAAAAGACGATGAATGGATCGTCGGTTTTTGTGTTTGTATTCGGGGTCCATGACACATAATTAATTAGCAAATTAATTAACAAATAATTAATCTAGGATAACTAATTATTTACATGCAATGACAACAAATATCAAAACAATTATGATGACAAAAGTAAAACGGAGCTCGGGAGAGTTATACCTCACCGTTTACCTCGCAGTCTTCTACCTTATGACCCTCCCCTCTTGGACGTCGTGTGGGCAACAATCTACCAAGACACGGAGTCACCAAGGCGCGCCAAAATCACCTTCTTCAATCCTCTTCCCTTTTGGTAGAAAAAACCCTAGCTAGGGTTTCGACCGACCTTCTTCTCACCTCTCCTCCTCTCGCCGCCGGCCACCTCAAGCTCCAAGGTCCGGCCGGCCAAGAGGCAGCTCCGAGAGGCAGCTAGGAAGATGAAGAAAAGGGAAGAAGAAGCTGAGCAAGCTCCTTCTTCTTCCCAAAACCCACTGGAAAACCAACTCTACCTCTTCACCCTCGCCGGCGGCTAAACAAGGAAATTCCTTGTTTCTCCCGGCCACCAACCGCTTCTCCTCTCTGCTCCCTGCTTTTGCACGCTGAGAGGAAGACGATGAAGATGACAAGAGAAGAAACCAAAGAGGAAGGAGAAGAACTCAGCTTCTTCTCCTTCCTATCGCCATCGCCGTCGCCGCACAGCTAACAGCCGCCGGAAACAACCTCCTCCGGTGTCCTTCTTCTCCTGGTCAATCTCTCCTGGGTCTAGCTGAACTTCCACGCCAAAGAGAAGGAGCTGATGGAGAAGAAACCCCAAGGAATCCTCTTCCTTCCTCCTCCTCTACCGCCGGCGGAAGGTAAGCCCTAGGAGAAAGAATAGATGTAGGGTTTTGGGGGTTTTGTTGATTAATCCGAATTAATTCTCAATTAATTCATTAAGCCATGTATCATGACTCCTATGGGGTATTTATAGGGCTAAGATAGGGACCATGAGGAGGAGTTGGTTCTTGACCCTCTAATGGATCCAAACACGATCCATTAATCGTGATCCATTCCACTAAAGGATCCCATTGTACTTCCTCACCAACCCACATAGTTTCATATGGGCTCCACATATAATGAGTCATCCATCTCCCCGTGTTTAAGATAACGAATGCCCTATAATTAATTTAATTTACTAATAATTAAATTAATTATCCTCTTAATCCTTGTTTAGTACCACTCAACCTTTTCATCATGCCGGACCATAGTCCATTTGCAAGATTTGACATGACGATCCTTTTGAGATCACCAAGGGGACATCATCATCCCGACTCACCAGGACACGGATTCTGTCAATAATCAATGGTACACCATATAATTAATATTATTTCTCAATTTACCGGGCCTATCAATTAAATAGAATAAATCTCACCCATTGGTAAGTCAAAGAAATAATAAGGGAAAATTTGAGAAAACTCCCCAACATCAAAGTGGGCTTTGCATGCACTCCCCAACCAAAAATGTCTTTGCATGCACTCCCTGATGGGATTGACAAGACAGTTTTGTGTGTTATTTTTTTTATCAGTATAAAAGAGTAAAAATTCAGTATAAATCGTAAAGATTTGAGTATAAATTATTTGAGATTGAGTACTAATTTAAGAAATTTGAGTATTATTTGAAAAAATTTGAGTCTACATTGTTTCAGTATATAGTAAAAATTTCAGTATACATTATCAAAATTTAAGTATGAATTGATTTAGATTGAGTATTATTTGAAAAAATTTGAGTATAAAATTTAGAAATTTGAGTATGTGAGGTTGCATCCACCACATCAAGATTTTCACATGAGGGGTCGTCGAAATTTTATATTCAAATTTCTTAAATTAGTACTCAATCATAAATAATTTATACTCAAATCTTTATAATGTATACTGAGTTTTCACTCTTTTATACTCACAACATCAAGATTTTTACATGAGAGGTCACCGAAACTTTGTACTCAAATTTCTTAAATTAGTACTCAATCTCAAACAATTTATACTCAAATCTTTACAATGTATACTGAGTTTTCAGTTTTTTATACTCAATCTATTAGGAAGTGAATGCAAAGAATTTATTGAGTGGGGAGTGCATGCAAAGGCCAGTTTGGATTGGGGAGTTTTCTCCAATTAACACAAATAATAATTAATTATACATGCCCGTTATTATTTCGGGATTAAGAGATCGTACTCCATAATATTTATCCGAGGTCTAATCCAATTTAGAAAGTCAGTACAAAATTGGATGACTTCTCTTTTAGTCCTGCTCAATGTGCACAAAGAACACTAGTGTAATTCTACGGTTAAGATAAACCACACCTAATTACACTATAACCATCCCGATGGTTTGTCCAACTCCATCTCGGTTGTGAGTCTCTTTCTTATACTTCTGCAAGGAACTCGATAACATGATCTTCTGTGCAACACCATGCACCATGTTATCTACAATGCCAAGTATGAGGCATGTTGTGCACATACTAATGTAAACATGCACTGTGTGATTTTGCGATTCTCTTTAAAATGAAAATGTATTGTAACCAAAAGCAAGACATTTAGTATACATCCTAATAGAGTCCGCCATGCATTTCTGCTTGACACTCCAACATACTATGGCTCCACCTCCTAAAGTAAACACAAACCCCAAGGTAGGCTTACTTTTGTCCCTATCCGATTGGAAATCTGAATCCGTATAACTCACAGGGAGTAATTGTTCTGCCCGGTAAACCAGCATATAATCCCTCATCCTTCTCAGGTACTTCAGTATATGCTTTACCGCAGTCCAATGTCCCTGTCCAGGGTTACTCTGATATCTACTAACCATACCCACAACAAGGCAGATATTCGGTCTCGTACACAGCATAGCATACATGAGGCTTCCTACAGCTGATGCATAAGGAACCACCTTCATCTCCTCTATCTCCTTTGATGTTTTAGGACACATCTCCTTAGATAGAGGAACTCCATGCCTGAAAGGTAGAAAACCTTTCTTGGAGTTTTCCATGCTAAAACGAGCTAGGACAATGTCTATGTATGAAGCTTGGGACAAGCACAACATCGTTTCCTGGCCATCCCTTATAACCATAATCCCAAGGATGTGCCCTACTTCTCCTAAGTCCTTCATAGCAAATTGTTTGGAGAACCATACCCTTACATCTGACAACACTTTGACATTGTTGTCAATGAGCAAAATGTCATCTACGTATAGTACAAGAAATACTACTACGTTTCCGTCACATCTCTTATATACACATGACTCATCCGGACTTTGAATAAATCCATATGATTGGATTACATCATCAAAGTGATTGTTCCAAGATCGTGAAGCTTGCTTCAATCCAAAATGGACCGATTAAGCTTACACATAAGATGCTTTTTGCCCTTCTCAATGAATCCCTCTGGTTGCTTCATGTAGATGGTCTCCTCAAGAGTTATGTTAAGGAAGGTTGTCTTGACGTCCATCTGTCATACCTCATAATCCATATGAGCGGCAATAGATAAGAGAATCCAGATAGACTTAAGCATTGCTACCGGCGAAAAGGTCTCCTCATAATCGATACCCTCTCTCTGAGTATACCCGTTCGCAACAAGCCTAGCTTTGAAGGTCTCAACTTTCCCGTCTGATCGTCTCTTTCTCTTGTAGATCCACTTACATCCAATTTCTTTTACACCATTTGGTATTTCTAATAGCTCCCAGACGTGATTAGAATCCATAGATTTTATCTCAGAATTCATTGCCCTTTGCCAAGAATTCGTATCTTTATCTTGGAGAGCCTCGTCATAGGTCTAGGGATCTGGTTCATGTTCACCAATGACCAAGTCTGAAGACTCTCCCAAGAACATGAATCTTTCAGGTGGTCTAACAACCCTCCCACTGCGACGAGGTACCACCTGTGTATCTTCTATGACACGCGGTGCAGTCTTGTGGTATATCCTCTTGTTCAGTTGGTACTAAGGTCGAAACACCCCCTCTTAATTCCTCAAGAACAAGTCTACTTATGAGCTTGTGGTTCATCACATGGTCTTTCTCTAAGAATCGGGCATTCATGCTAACGATTACCTTCTGATCCTTATGACTATAGAACAGACCACCTTTCGTCCCTCTAGGATAGCCTACGAACAAGCGAACGTCTGTACGAGCTTCTAACTTATCAGTATCTCCCTTCAGCACATGTGCTGGACTACCCCAAATCTGAATATGTCCTAAACTAGGCTTTCGCCCAGTCCACAATTCTGTGGGAGTAGAGGGTACTGACTTAGATGGTACCAAGTTCAGTATGTACGTTACCGTTTCCAGAGCATATCCCCAGAACGAATCTAGAAAATCGGAGTAGCTCATCATTGACCTAACCATCTCCATAAGAGTCCTATTCCTTCTCTCTGCTACATTGTTCTGTTAGGGCATACCAGGTGCAGACAATTGGGATTGAATCCCAGCCTCTAATAAGTAAGTCCTAAACTGTCCCAAGAGGTACTTGCCACCACGACCTTGATGTTTCTCCACATCAGCCTTGAATTCTTTGAACTTATCAAAGAATTCAGACTTGCGGTGCATCAGGTAAATGAACTCATACCTTGAATAATCGTCTATAAAAGAGACGAAGTATTCAAAGCCACCTCTAGCCTGGATAGACATAGGACCACACAAATCAGAATGAACCAGTTTTACACATCTTTAGCTCTATATCCCTCGGCCTTGAAAGGCCTTTTGGTCATCTTTGTTAGGATCTTACCATTAAGCTAGAGGAGGGGGGGGGGTGAATAGCTTCTTTTCGATTTTTCAAATGTTAGTGCCAAGCGGAATAATAAAAACTAAAACTAACAAATACAAAGAACACACCAATCTACGTGGTTCGGAGATGAAACTCCTACTCCACGGTAGTCCGTAAGGTGGACGATCCCAATCCTTCGGTGGATGATTCCCTGGAGCACCTCCGGCTAGCTCTTGTCGCTCCTTGTGGGTGGCAAAACCTTGTTACAAAACTTGGACAATCCCTGAGCACTGTAGGCTACTAACCAGCTTTAACCAAGCAAGTTTTGCCAAGAAGAAGCAGCCTTAAACGAGCTCCCTTAAATAGAGCTCGAGGCTAAAATGACCGTTACCAGTCGACTAGTCCATTCTGAATTCGAATATCACCGCTTGACCTTTCGAATTCTGGCCACCATCAGTCGACTGGTCCTGAACCAATCGACTGATCTTACTGTGACCCTATCAGTCGACTGGTCCCTCACCAGTCGACTGGTCCACTGCCTAAGTCTAGGGTTACCCTTCCCGAGTATATTTCTCTCAGCACTCGAACCCTCATGACTTAGTTCCCGAGTACAATTCCCTCAGTACTCGAAGCCTCATGACCTGGTTGACTCTTCATCCAGCAGCCTCGATCTATTGCCTTCATGCCCTCTTTGTCTTCGGCTCCCATCTCTCAGATGTGCACACAAACCCTCGGCTTACCTCCATGCCATCCTTCACGCATGCCTCGAAATCCGTGTCCCTCGACTCATCGTTCCTGCTCCAGCAACTTCGATCTGTTGCCTTCAAGCCCTCTTCGACTTTGGCCCTCGCCCTTCAGATGGGCACACAAGCCCTCGGCTTGCCTCCATGCCATCCTTTACGTACGCCTTGAAGTCCGCTTCCCTCGGCTCATCGTCCCTGCTTTGTCCATGGTCCCTCGGATGAACACACAAGCCCACGGCTTGCCTCTATGCCACCTTTCACCGTACCTGAAGACATCCAACCAAGCATATGTGTATCTTGTAAACTTGCACACTCACATACACATATTAGATCAACATGAAACCCTAAGTTAATCATATTGGCACACACACATCAAAACCCATGATCCTCTAGATCATACTTGGGCCGATTGCCCCAACAATCTCCCCCTTTTTGATGTGTGGCAATATATTTAAGTTAGGTGCAAAAACAACAATAACAATTGAAAAATTAAAGACATAGCACATTAAAAGACATAACCATGCCCTCCCCCTTAACCTATGCCCTTCACATAATTTTTAATTTTCCACAACACCAAGTTAAGTCAAACCTAACTTAACACTACAAGTTCTCCCCCTTTTACACCATCAAAATGATTGTCCCAAGCAATCCTAGTCCTAGTGTCGATAAGAACCTATTATATTTCCTAAAAACCCTCAGAAATCATCAACCAGAAGGATCAGTCGACTGATCCAACATCAATCGACTGGTGCCTTCAATTCGCAAACCCACAGAAAGATCAATCGACTGCCCTAAGGGCAGTCGACTGATACTCAGTAACTCTGAATTTTTAGCCTAAATTCAGAAACCCCTAGAAAATTCCACAAAATTCAAAAAAATTTGAAACTTTGCAAACATATTTGTTAAGATATAGCCTACCCTAGAAAAATATAGCTTCATGAAAAATACCAAATATGCTTGACTTTTGACCTAAATTCCAATTCTTTGAAAAAACCATCATTTTGTATCAACTCTCAAACCTACATTTGATTCTATGTGTTTGCCAAGCCCATCCTATACCATTTCAAACATAGAATTGTTTTCAAATCTCCCCTTTTCCTTATATATATTCTCAAGATAAGGTACATGATAAAACCTCCCCCTTCTCATCCCTTACCTCTAGATAGACATATATATATCAAACATTTCTTATACTTCACAATATCAAGATAACATTATTTCATATGAGCAACATCAAATCATGAACTGAAAATTCATATAAGCAATATGAAAACATAAATTCAAAATTTCATACAAAACCCAAACTCAAGCATAAAAGATGTCACAAGGGTCATAGCCCCGATGTTTTCAAAGATTACAAGTCCAAATTAAGTGTTTGAGAGATAAATAAAATGTCTATGCTAGATATACTCCCAACACAATCACTATCAACACAAGCTGCACTACATGTCATCGCCTGGAGGAGGAGGAGCCTGATACATCAGGTTCCAGCGCTGCATCATCTCGTACATGTCATCTTGTCTCTGTTGGAACCCCTGAAAAGACTGCGTGAGCCCACGAACCTCCTCCCTAATCTCATGAACCTTTGCCTGTAGTAGGGAGAATTGCTCCTGTGTAACCCCAGCAGCAGCAGCAGGCGCAGCCTCCTCATAATAACTGGAGGAATCATGACGCTGTCTCCAGGCCATCACCCCCTGCCGGCACTCAATCCCCGCCAAGGACAGTTGTCGTGATCCAATCTGGTCGTAGTCCTTGGGCAGACGATGTACCTGACCTCTAGTAGTGCAAATTACCTCTAGACTCAAAGAACTCGGTCAAGACATGACAGATGGGCATGTAGATCTTCGAATTAATACTATGCGAAAAATGGACAATGGATGTAAAGACATGTAAGGTGATGTCAATATCTAACCATCTCTCTAATGCATACATCATTACCAAGTGAGGCAGCCGAATTTTCGACCTTCCCTTAGTAACAATAGGTAAAATACAATCTAAGACAATTTTGTAGAATACGTTGCTAGCCGGACTCATGTGCTTGGCTTCAAGATACGATCTAGAAAAGGGCGAGGATTATTATTGAAATAATAATGATGAACCTAATCAACAGTGACATTTGGCAAGGCCAAAGGCTCAACGACTTTAGGAAAACATGTAAAGGGGTTATTGGAGGCCCTACACCCTAAAAATGACCCTAATATCGTAGGTGTAAATGGGATGGTAACTCCTGCTACCATGGACTCATACACCCCATCATCGGGGCTTATGCATGTAAAGTTGGCATAAAACTCCTTACACAGGTCAAGGTTAACATAGTGTTGACAAGAGACCAACTGCTCTAGACCAAAATAGGTGATCATCTCAGCAATGTGGGGGGTTTTCTCTTGGAAATATGACCGGTTAAGGTACCTAAAATTCATTAATACAATGTCGATATTTGCAAATCTCCGTCGGCATTCCTCGGAATGGAATCGAGGTGCCTCAGGATCTGTAGGATGCTGTTGGGATGATCCCTCACCCAACCTTCTCTTTTGGACAACTCTAAAAATGCAATTTACCAATGCATGTATCAAAAATGACCCAAATGAAGATTAAAAACAAAGAAAACATGCAAAAGGAGAGAGTTAGCTATAAACCATCAATGAATTGAGAGAAGTGAGGCAAACAACTTGTTACCTATTCCTGCTCCTTGCATGGTGAAAAATGATCGTGATTGACTCAAGGAAGATATCCTTCTTGCCTAGACTTAGATCTGAGTTGGAGGAAGACTATGAATGTGATTTTAGAGCTTGGGGATGGCTTGGGAGCTGAATGGGAGGTTGAGGGAGAGAAGAACTTGTAGGGGGTGGCACTGAAACCATAGGTTCGCCCCCCCCCCCCCCCCCCCGCGCGGCTATTTCTTTTAAAACCACTCGCAGATTAGTCGACTGCCCCAGGGGCAGTCGACTGAGAAACCAAATAGAAAGATCAGTCGACTGCCCTAGGGGCAGTCGACTGGTATCTTCGACTACCTGAGTTTCTAATTTGCACTAGACCAGACGACTGATTCTGAACCAGTTTCCCTAATTTCAGCTTTTCTGTCCTAAATTCAGAAATGCATAATTAATTTCACAAATCTCCAAAAATCTGAAATTTCATGGAGATATTTGTGGCACTCATGTCTATAACGCCCGCTTTTTTTTTCCTTCCATAAAGCGGCGTTACGTTAACATACTTAGGGCATGTAGACATCATAAGGCAGCGGAATAACTTTAATACTTACACATACATGCCCTACTACCATTCCTAACATAATGACATGGGAACTTGGCATATTAACTTCATACTTAGCATCATATCATACTTAGCATCATGTCATATAGTCGCATAAGTCATTATTCAAACACATAAGTAGCAAACATAAGGTTCTAGCATAAGACCGGTAAACATATTATTTTCGTGGCCAAGTCACTACCACACACACACATTCTTGTCTTCCTGCTGCTTCCTCATTGTCCCCTGGCGTGATCTGCGGTATAAGAAAATAAGACTATAAGTACATCGGCTTAGTAAGACTCTTTCCTACTCACTAAACCATTCGTCATATCATACATGAACATATGAAACATTCAACATAGCATACATAATTATCAGTGCATAATTCTTAACATGAACGTAAGCATATAACATGGCTTTCTTTGACATAACATAAGCATATAACATGGTTCTTAAAACAATATAAGCATAGCATGGTTCTTATCATAACATAAGCATGGCATGGTTCTTAACATAACATGAGCATAGCATGGTTCTTATCATAACATAAGCATAGCATGGTTCTTAACATAACAGAAGCATAACCTAATACATGACATAGACATAAACATAATTCAACTTAACATGGCATAATACATGACATAAACATAAACATAAATAAACATTCTTAACATGGCATGATACATGGCATAAATGTTGATGCAGTCTGGCCCTGATTGTTGTTTTGGTGTTGACACCGATTTAAGTTTAGGTGGATGATTATTGATTATGATTAAGTCCTGATCGGGGATCAGGCATGGTATGGAAAATCCTAGTCTGGAGGGCTAGGTGTTGGAAAATCATAACCTGGAGGGTTAGGTGTTGAAAATCCTAGTCTGGAAGGCTAGGTGCTGGAAAATCCTAGTCTGGAAGGCTAGGTGCTGGAAAATCCTAACCTGGAGGGTTAGGTGTTGGAAAAGTCCTAATTCGGAAAGGTTGGGTGAAAAGTCCTAGCTTGGAGGGCTAGGTGAAAAGTCCTAACTTGGAGGGTTAGGTGCAAATTCCCATCCTGGAGAAATTGGTGAAAAAGTCCTGGCTTGGAGGGTCAGGTGCCTAGCTTGGAGGGCTAGGTTGGATGAAGTTCTAACTCGGAAGGGTTGGGTGAAAAGTCCTAGCTTGGAGGGTTAGGTGAAAAGTCCTAGCTTGGAGGGCTAGGTGAAAAGTCCTAACTTGGAGGGTTAGGTGCAAATTCCCAACTTGGAGAGTTAGATGGAAAATCCTTGGCTTGGAGGCTAAGGTGAATGGAAACTTAGCTTGGAGGGTTGAGTTTGAGTCCCTGGATAGGTCTGGTGATTGATCAGGGATTCTGGCACGCTGCTCCTTCGTGGGTCGGTCTGGTGACCGATCCAGTGATGACTGATCCGTCGGGTGACCGATCAGGGAGCACACAGTGAGGTTGGGAACCTACTGTGCTGTTCCTGATCGATCTGGTGACCGATCAGGGAGTATGTGTTTCACCCATTGACTGGCTCCTGATCGGTCTGGTGACTGATCAGGGAGCGAGCAGTGAGGTTGAGTTCCCTTGCTGAACTGCTCCTGATCGGTCTGATGACCGATCAGGTTTACTGTGCAGATTGTTCTGGTGAACGATCCAGCGTCACAGGTTCCTCACTGTGATCGATCAGGCTCCAGCCTGATCGGTCTGGTCATGATCTGATCGGTCTGGTGACCGATCAGGAGGCTGCCTGATCGGTCTGATGACCGATCAGAAGGTTTGGACTGCGAAGCTCAGAAATCGCCAAATATAAAGGTGGATCGGACCGGTGAACGATCCACGATCTGGGATCGGTCTGGAGATCGGTCTGGGAGAATCACAAAGAAATCGCGATTTCTGATTGAGCGTTGGGGATCGATCAGGACGGAGCCTGATCGGTCTGGAACCAGCCTGATCGGTCTGGTGACCGATCAGGAGGATCTCTGATCGGTCCGGTGACCGATCACTTTAATTCAAATTGCATTGTCAGACGCTCTGATCACGTCTGAACACAACCGATTCGCTGCCACTTTCCTCTGATATTTGATATGCTGGTTGATTTGTTGTTCTAATACTCTGATCAAGCTATAGGTGACAGGGAAGGATTCAAACACTTAAGGAGAGGTCAATGGAGACTTTCCTTGGAGCAGGTTTGTCCATTTTCCCATCTCAGGTTGCAACGGCGAGCTGCAGACTGGAGCGGAGACTGGAGCTTGACTGAGGGGAGCTCAGTGAGTCCAGAGATAGCTCAGTAGAGGCTGACGTTGGCAGATGAGTAGCTGGGAGCTACAGAGATGTTGTCACCTGGTGCTATGTGAAGAATCAAAAAGGGCGGTGGATGGCTTCGTGGAAGTAGATCTTGCGAACTATTGTTCTTGCCGTGCCTTGAGTTCTCCACAACTTGCCTGCTGTGTTCTTGCGATCTTCATCACTTTTTAGCAAGCAATTGAGAAGCAACCATCGTTTACTTGAGCGCTTGAAGGAGAAAACAAGTGGCTTGGAGTCCGACAGTGGGAAGACACGGAGAAGGGTTCTTGCGTGAGATCGCCACTGGGTGGAGCTCAGGGAAGCTTGCTGTGTTTTTGTCCTTGCTAAGTGTTTGAGTAAGATCCTTCTTGTTGTTTCTTTGTGCTTAAACTATATCCTTGTTTGAAACACACTGTGGAGAGGTTTCTCCACCGAGAAGGAGATTGCTGATTTATCCGGTGATAATCGGGGCTTGATCTGCCGACGATCAAGGGATCGCCCACCTTAAGGGCACGCCAAGGAGTAGGGGTAAGTTATCCCCGAACCTTGTAAACCCTCCTTGTTAGCGATCTTGCTAGTTGTGTTTGTTTTGGTTCCGTTACGTTTTCTGCATAATCTGTTTTCTACTCTATCCGCTGTGCTACTGATATTCAAGTTGCAGAAATCTCTATAAGTTTTCAAGTTGCAAGTGGTTGGCTATATTCACCCCCCCCTCTCTAGCCATCCGATCCCAACAAGTGGTATCAGAGCAAGGGGCTCTGTTTACGGCTTAACATCCAAGAGTTATCAAAAAGATGGCTTTGAGAGAAGGTTTCTCCACCACCCGACCTCCATTCTTTGATGGCGCCGACTTTCAATATTGGAGATCAAAGATGGAATACTATTTGAAGATGGACATCCATACTTGGTTCGTGGTGAAGGAGGGATTCATTCCTCCTAAGGATGACGAAGGCAAAGAACTTGAGTCATGGAGGTGGACTGCCGAACAAACAAGGAAGAGTGAAGCCGACATGAAGGTGGTTGTCACTCTACAATGTGGCATGAACAAAGACCAACTCATCAAGGTTGGTCCTTTCACAAGTGCAAAGGACTTGTGGAACAAACTCATTGAGCTCCATGAAGGCACCCGAGACTCGAGGATTGCAAAGAGGAACTTGTTCCTCAATCAACTCCAAAATCTTTCCATGAAGGAGAATGAGTCGGTAAGTGAGCTCCATAGCCGGTTCAAGGAAGTCCTCAATGAGCTTCATTCAATTGATGAAAAGGTCGAGAATCGCAACCTTGTAAGGTATGTCTTGAAAGCATTTCCGAGGAATGCTTTGTGGTCATCCATGGTGGATGCCTACAAAGTATCCAAGGATTTATCTATTGTGAAATTAGATGATTTATTTTGTGAGATGGAATTGCATGAAATGGCTAACAAAGGCCCCAAGGAGAAGAGGATTGCCTTAGTTGCAGGGGACCGGATCAACAAGAAGAAGAAGGAGAAGAAGAAGGAGAAGGAGGTCTCATCATCTTCATCCTCTTCCGAATCCGAGTCAAATTCTGAGGAAGATGGCAGTGGCTCCTCTTCATCTGAAATGGCCAACTTTGTGAGGAGGATGATGCGAAGAGATCGACGTTTCAAAAGTAGAGGTAACACTAGTGAATCCAAACTTGATAAGAATAATGCATCTTGTTTTGAATGTGGTAGGAAAGGGTATTTTAAGAATGAGTGTTCGAAGCTTAAGAAGAAGGAGGAGAAATCCAAAAGAAAAGAAGAAAGATCCAAGAAGAAGAAGAAAGCTTTGAAGGCTTCTTGGGATGAGTCATCCTCTAGCTCATCCGATGATGAAAAGGAGGAGAAGAGCACAAGGCAAGTGGCTCTCATGGCTCTTGGAGAGGAGAGCAGTGATGAATCTTCAAGCTCCGCAAACACGGCTTCATCATCTTCGGATGATGAAGAGGTAACTTCTCCCGAGCTTGAAAAATGTTATAGAGCAATTGCATGTTTAACTAGTATGCTTAAGAAATCCAAAAACAAAGTTAAAGCATTGCAATTAGAAGTTGATCAATTGAAAGCCTCTAGGGATGATAACATTGATGACTTGCATGTTGAATTACTAGAAGATGAAATAAAATCTTTGAAACGTGAGATTGTAAGCTTGAAATCCTCTAAGGTTGAGGAAATCAGTGATTTGCATGATAACGTGTTAGTAGAGGAAAACTAATCATTGAAGAGTGAAGTTGAGAAGCTCAAGAATATTCTTGGGAAATTCTCAAATAGCTCTAAGACACTAGATATGATTCTAAATGCCCAGAGAGCGGTTTACAATAGGGCCGGTATTGGTTACCGCCCTACCCTAAGGAACCCTCATTTGTATCTCTCATGTCTAGGACTGACATGAGACACTCTAGGACACCCAAAACTCAAAAGAAAGTTGTCAAGGCATGGGTGCCTATGTCATGTTTAGTTGATGCTTTAGGTCCCAAGGTTTGGGTACCTAAAACTTCTATTTTTCGAATTGTGTAGATTATGATTGAGGGGGAGCATCTATCAACTTGGTTCGTTGATAGTGGATGCTCCAAACACATGACCGGGGATAGAACATTGTTTACCACACTTCACAAGAAAAGTAGAGGTAATGTATCATTTGGTAACAATGGTAGTCTTAAGGTCATAGGAATAGGAGACATTCAAATATCCGAATGTCTTAGAATCTCAAATGTCCTTCTAGTCAAGGGGATGAAGTTTAATCTCCTAAGTGTCAGTCAATTGTGTGACACGGGTTACACAATTGACTTCCAACCAAGTCAATGTCTAGTTAGACAAAATGACACATTGGACACGGTACTAGTAGGAGCAAGAGTAGACAATATTTATCAAGTTTCATTTAAAAGTGCTACTAATGCTTTTGCTAAGTGTCTCATGTCAAAAGAAGAAGAGTCCACCCTTTGGCACCGGAGATTAGCTCATGTCAATATGAAGAACATCCGGAAGTTGGCCACCAAGGGACTAGTCCGAGGCTTACCAAGCATCAAGTATGAAAAAGACAAATTATGTGATGCATGTCAAATGGGTAAGCAAACAAAATCTGCACATAAAGGTAAAAGCACTGTGAGTACTTCCGATGTATTAGATTTACTTCACATGGATCTATTTGATTGTAGTACCATTATATCATTGAATAGAAGTAGATATTGCTTTGTGATTATTGATGATTTCACTAGATACACATGGACCTACTTTTTGAAATATAAGGACCAAACCTTAGATATTTTCATTTCTTTTTGTAGAAGAGTTGAAAATGAGAAATCATTAACAATTAAGACAATTAGAAGTGATCATGGAGGTGAATTTCAAAATCAAAGGTTTCTAGAATTTTGCCAAGATAAGGGTTATAGACATGAGTTCTCTACTCCTAGAACACCACAACAAAATGGTGTTGTAGAGAGGAAGAACCGTGTACTTCAAGAGGCTGCACGAAGCATGCTCAATGAGTACTCACTCCCGAGTTACGTATGGGCCGAAGCTGTAAATACAGCTTGCTATGTGCAAAACAGAGTCCTATTCATAGGTTTTTAGGAAAGACTCCCCATGAACTTTGGTTTGGGAAACCACCTACGGTTAAACATCTTAGGGTGTTTGGTTGTAAGGTGTTTATCCTAAACACCAAGGATCACCTTGGAAAGTTCACGGCAAAGGCTGATGAAGGGATACTAGTCGAGTACTCTCTCGTTAGTAAAGCCTACCGAGTCTACAACAAGAAAACTAGATTAGTTGAAGAGTCTTCTGATGTGGTTTTTAAAGAAATTCCGAAATCAATTGACCAGTCAGAAAATGTGGGAGGAGTTCAACTCGAACTTAGGAGACTAAGTTTGAATGAAACTCCAAGTGTTGTTGATGGTGATGAGTCTGATGACGGTGAACCTAGACAACCCACTGATCAGCCGGATCATGAGGCTGAACTTGTGTCTAGTGAACCTGTTCAAGAAGCACCACCAACACCAAGGCAAACGAGATTAGCCTCTAGTCATCCCCAAGACCAAATTGTTGGAGACATCCATCAAGGGGTTAGAACTAGATCATTCTTCCGGAATGAGGCTAATGAAGTTGCTCTAATTTCCGAAATTGAACCTAGAAAAATTGATGAAGCGTTAAATGATCCCGATTGGATCATTGCAATGCAAGATGAACTAGGTCAATTCGAGAGGAGTCAAGTTTGGGACTTAGTCCCTAGACCCAAGAAAACCTCCATTATTGGAACCAAATGGGCCTTCAAGAACAAATTGAACCATAAGGGAGAAATCATTAGAAACAAGGCACGCTTGGTAGCTAAGGGCTACAGTCAAGTTGAAGGCCTTGATTATGATGAGACTTATGCTCCCGTGGCACGATTAGAGCCCATCCGATTGATGCTAGCATTTGCAGCACATCGTGGTTTCAAATTATATCAAACGGACGTCACATCAGCCTTTCTAAATGGTTTGATTAAAGAAGAGGTCTATGTCGAACAACCTCTGGGGTTTGAGAGTACCGAATTTCCAAACCACGTGTTCAAGCTCAAAAAGGCACTCTATGGCCTTAAACAAGCACCCCGGGCTTAGTATGAGTGGTTGTCGACATTCCTAGTTGAGAAGGGCTTCGTTAGAGGTCAAATAGACCCTACACTATTTCTACGAAGAGATGGTGACAATATATTTATAGCCCAAGTATATGTCGATGACATAATCTGTGGCTCAAACAATAAGGGTTATTTAAATGAATTCATTGGACACATGGAGAGTGAGTTTGAAATGAGTCTAGTGGGAGAGTTGACTTTCTTCCTTGGACTTGAAATCAAGCAAACTCGCGATGGTATCCATGTGCACCAATCAAAGTATACACATGAAATGCTTCGAAAATTCAATATGAGTGATTCGAAAGAGGTAACCACTCCCATGGCTACAAACACAAGATTAGACAATGATGAGAGTGGTAAACCTGTTGATCTAACTCAATATCGAAGCATGATAGGCAGCTTGCTATACCTCACAGCCAGCCGACCAAATATACTATTTGCTGTAGGTATGTGCACTAGATATCAAGTCTGTGCCAAGGAATCTCACCTAATCGCTGTTAAGCGAATTTTGAGATATCTCAAGGGTACAATTTGTGTAGGTCTTTGGTATCCCCGTACCGAATCTTTTGATTTGATGGGCTATACAGATTCCGACTACGCTGGATGTAAGTTGGACCGGAAAAGCACTATTGGGGGCTGCCAATTCTTAGGTTCGTCCTTAGTAAGTTGGTCGAGTCAGAAGCAACATTGTGTTGCTCTTTCCACTACCGAGGCAGAATATATCGCCATGGGAGAGAGTATATCGCAATTGTTGTGGATGATTCATACCTTAGAGGACTATGGATTGAGTTACAAGGGGGTGCAAGTGTTATGTGATAACATTAGCACAATTAACTTAACCAAGAATCCAGTCCATCATTCTAGGACAAAACATATTGAAGTAAGACACCACTTCATTAGGGATCATGTAGCTAGGGGGAACATCATACTCTCTTATGTAGAGTCAAAGTCAAACCTAGCTGACATTTTCACTAAACCACTTCCCGAAAATGAATTTAGTTTCCTAAGACGGGAATTGGGAATGTGTCGCGCTTCATGATTTTCGAATGGCATTCAAAACCCTTCATGATTGTTTCGAAATTGTTGGGAACAATTGGGTAACTTTGGGAACATCTCACACAAACTATAAGGTTTAACAAAATGTTTTTGTTTGCTAGACATGGGGTGAGATGTTAGGATCAACTCAATTCCCCAAAATGTCATTGCATCACTTTAGAAATTAAGTTGACGAGATAAAAATCACGGTAGTGACCAAGTATGGGGAAAACCAATGCATAACATATGTGTATTTGGTCCTATGATCATACTTGGACATTCCAATCAAGGCAACTTGATTGGAAACTTGGATTTGGAATCAAAACTTGGTTGAATTTGCTCGATTGATTGTTGATTGAGTTTGACTCCATTTAGATGGGTCAAAGTGTTTGTTGAATCTATAAGGACTTTTGATTCTTGTTCAGGGATCATTTCTAGTCATGGGATCATGTCCAAGTTCAACAAAGTCCATCAAATATCGTTTGAAAAATTCAGAAGTTCTGAAACTGAACATTTTAGTTCGTATCAGGAACCTTGATCGGTCACCGGACCGATCAGGCATAGGGTTGATCAGTCCCTGGACCGATCTGGCTTCTTTCTGTGGTGATCGGTCCACAGACCGATCAGAGAGTCAGCAGTGACTCTCCGAACTTTTTGACCAAGGATTCTGAGCCAGCCTGGATCGGTCTCCGGACCGATCTGGCACCCTGTGGGGATCGGTCCACAGACCGATCAGGGAGCTCAGAGGTTTCTCTCCGGACCCTACTGTTCGTATCCTGATCGGTCATCCGACCGATCAGGAGGGCGTCTGATCGGTCATCCGACCGATCAGGCCCATGCTAGTCCGATCAGGATGTAGCCTGATCGGTCTGGACGTGACCAGATCGAACTGTGATCCGTTCAAACGCATTAAATTTTGGTTGGTGGACCGATCCACCAACCGATTAACTCTCTCCTAAACCTTGTTTTCCCAAACCCTAGCGCCGAAACACCCTCATTTGCGCGACTTGCTTGTGCGAGAAGACCCTCCTGCGTGCCTTTCTTCCTCGCGTGAGCGTGAGTGTGAAGTTTCCTCTCTCGCAGAAACAGTCTACGATTTTCTATTGTGCCGAGCTCCTTCTTGCGAGTTCTTCCGATCCAAGAATCTTCTCAATGGCGCCTAAATAAGCTTTGATTTCAGTTTTCTTTTCACAACAGTTCTTGGAATATATGTTTGTGAAGCAAACCAAGTTTTGTTCTTATTCTTGCTATTGTACCGTGACTTACTTGTTGTTGCCGTGGACTTCCATTCCAACCAAATGATCAATTTTTCACCTCTTCACTATCCTACGTTTGATCTTGATCGAATCTATCTATCTTTTGATTGGGTCTCATCCTATAAATGATCAATTCTTGCTGTGGTGTCTTGATTTTTTTTCCTTTGTCGTGACCCTCTTTCTCACCTTATGATCAAAATTTCCTTTTGATCTAATGATTGGGTATCATCTTATATGATCAATTCTTGCTTTGTCGTGATTCAACCTAATTGTATGATCAATCTTACCAAATGCATTGAATCCTGTGATATGATCAATTCAAAACCCTTTAGGAAGTCTTCCAAGGGCAAGGAACCTATGGCGGATAGTCCTAAGGGTAAAGGCCCTTCGTCTTCTACACCTCCTATGAGGCCTCCATCTCCCCCGCATCCTAGATTTCAGAACATTCTCTATGCCCTCGAATTTCATTGGCATAAGTTCAAACTAATGTCATGTCGGTCAGTGGATCAAACTTTTGTTTATGAACATTGTCCTACGGTGAGAAGAATCATTGAGTACTATGAGCTTCAAAACATCCTTTTCTTAGAAAGGCCAATCAATGTTGATTTGGTCTCTGAATTCTACAATAATCTGGCCAATGGGGAGGGCACGGGGTGGCGGACCCGTGTCACCGGTGTCGATCTTGACTTTACCCTATCATCCTTCACTATGTTTCTGGGTTGTCGTCGCTCTGAGAATGATTTTTCGCTTTATCCATATCTTCCTGACCCTCTTCCTGTCCCCTTTACTGGAGTCACTCCTGACTCCATCTATGAGCATTTTCTAGGCCACCCCAGGCCACGGAGTTCTGGTGCGCACACCCGTACATTTCCCACGTTTCCTGCTCTCAATCTATCTCCCATTGATTACGTTCTGTTTAAGATTATCACAAATTGTCTTCTTCCAACTATGTCAAAGCGTCTTGATAAGATCCATCCATTCCACTGCCTGATGCTTTACGGGATGCATCTGCAGTTAGATTTTGACATAGCACCGTCCATCTATTTCTCCATCATTGTTCATGGTCTGAGGTATGGTCAGACGATCTATATGCCATACGGTCATATCATCACTGCCTGGCTGCAGTCCGCTGGGATCGATGTTTCACAGGGTCGTACTGAACCTATGGTGCGACAGGACTGCCGACTTGATCGTCGCAAGCTGGCCCAGTCTGGTATTGTTGTCGGATCACGAGGGTTGCGTTGGAAGAATCAGAGACACATGGGGGAGTTTCCAGGAGTAGCCCATTCCCAGGAGCAGCCCGCTGATATAGATGATTATGATGAGTGGGCTCCTAACCTTCGATGGCAGATTGCGGAGTTAAAGCGGATGCTGCAGCACGAATTGCACATCTCCGAGCTTTGGCGACAGGAGGCCAGCTCCGAGTTTCAGTCCTTTGATCGCCGTCTGGATGTTCTAGCATCTGATGTCTCTAAAATGAGCTCGTTCCAGGACAGATGGTATGAAGAGTGGTATCATTATACATTTCCTGATGGTGCATCCCCCAGTGGCCCTTCACCCGGGGATATCATATATATTGATGATTCCGATGACGATGTCGCAGACGATGGATGACCTCATGCGCGATGACGACCCCCCCCACTGACACTTGAGCTTGGATGTCTGCTGTCTTATCATGATCTGAGTATTTGACTGTTCTTTGACTGTTGGGCTGTATGACCTGTGACTTGACTATTGTGGCCCTATGCCACTCATATTTTGCTTTGATGCATGTGTTATGTATTCTGCTACTTGTCTGGATGTCTTATGCTTTGATTTGCCGACGTTGCTTCACATGCTTATCTGATATTAGTATATCTATTGTTGATGCCATGATTGTTTATATGGGTTTTATCTGCATGATTGATCCATTGCCATGTTCATGCTTGCAATGCCATGTTTACTTGATACTTATGAATATTATGGCATGCTCTGTGATCTTATACTTCATACTCATATGATGCATGTGATTGCTATGTCTTGCTATATCTCTTTCACATGAGTTCGTATGGTTATTCATCAATATATCACATTTTTGTTGATTTGGGATACCCCTAGGGTTGAGGGGGAGTTTGTTTTAATCTTAACAGTCCCTCTTGCCCCTTTTCGGTGTTCGACAAAGGGGGAGAGTGTGAATCATGTTAAGTTTAGGATGATCATGTTGTAGGGGGAGGATTTGGATTCCCCTATGATTCTAAAGTTGAAAAATATTGATTGAGAGATCCCTAAACTTATATCGGGTTGTCAAACAACAAAAAGGGGGAGATTGTTGATGCAGTCTGGCCCTGATTGTTGTTTTGGTGTTGACACCGATTTAAGTTTAGGTGGATGATTATTGATTATGATTAATTCCTGATCGGGGATCAGGCATGGTATGGAAAATCCTAGTATGGAGGGCTAGGTGTTGGAAAATCCTAACCTGGAGGGTTAGGTGTTGAAAATCCTAGTCTGGAAGGCTAGGTGCTGGAAAATGCTAACCTGGAGGGTTAGGTGTTGAAAAGTCCTAGCTTGGAGGGCTAGGTGTTGGAAAAGTCCTAATTCGGAAAGGTTGGGTGAAAAGTCCTAGCTTGGAGGGCTAGGTGAAAAGTCCTAACTTGGAGGGTTAGGTGCAAATTCCCATCCTGGAGAATTAGGTGAAAAAGTCCTGGCTTGGAGGGTCAGGTGCCTAGCTTAGAAGGCTAGGTTGGATGAAGTTCTAACTCGGAAGGGTTGGGTGAAAAGTCCTAGCTTGGAGGGTTAGGTGAAAAGTCCTAGCTTGGAGGGCTAGGTGAAAAGTCCTAACTTGGAGGGTTAGGTGCAAATTCCCAACTTGGAGAGTTAGATGGAAAATCCTTGGCTTGGAGGGCTAAGGTGAATGGAAACTTAGCTTGGAGGGCTGAGTTTGAGTCCCTGGATCGGTCTGGTGATCGATCAGGGATTCTGGTACGCTGCTCCTTCGTGGGTCGGTCTGGTGACCGATCCAGCGATGACTGATCCGTCGGGTGACTGATCAGGGAGCACACAGTGAGGTTGGGAACCTACTGTGCTGCTCCTGATCGATCTGGTGACCGATCAGGGAGTATGTGTTTCACCCATTGACTGGCTCCTGATCGGTCTGGTGACCGATCAGGGAGCGAGCAGTGAGGTTGAGTTCCCTTGCTGAACTGCTCCTGATCGGTCTGATGACCGATCAGGTTTACTGTGCAGATCATTCTGGTGAACGATCCAGCGTCGCAGGTTCCTCACTATGATCGATCAGGCTCCAGCCTGATCGGTCTGGTCATGATCTGATCGGTCTGGTGACCGATCAAGAGGCTGCCTGATCGGTCTGATGACCGATCAGAAGGTCTGGACTGCGAAGTTCAGAAATCACCAAATATAAAGGTGGATCGGTCCGGTGAACGATCCACGATCTGGGATCGGTCTGGGAGAATCTCAAAGAAATCGCGATTTCTGATTGAGCGTTGGGGATCGATCAGGACGGAGCCTGATCGGTCTGGAACCAGCCTGATCGGTCTGGTGACCGATCAGGAGGATCTCTGATCGGTCCGGTGACCGATCATTTTAATTCAAATTGCATTGTCAGACGCTCTGATCACGTCTGAACACAACCGATTCGCTGCCACTTTCCTCTGATATTTGATATGCTGGTTGATTTGCTGTTCTAATACTCTGATCAAGCTACAGGTGACAGGGAAGGATTCAAACACTTAAGGAGAGGTCAATGGAGACTTTCCTTGGAGCAGGTTTGTCCATTTTCCCATCTCAGGTTGCAACGGCGAGCTACAGACTGGAGCGGAGACTGGAGCTTGACTGAGGGGAGCTCAGTGAGTCCAGAGATAGTCAGTAGAGGCCGGCATTGGCAGATGAGTAGCTGGGAGCTACAGAGATGTTGTCACCTGGTGTTATGTGAAGAATCAAAAAGGGCGGTGGATGGCTTCGTGGAAGTAGATCTTGCGAACTATTGTTCTTGCCGTGCCTTGAGTTCTCCACAACTTGTCTGCTGTGTTCTTGCGATCTTCATCACTTTTGAGCAAGCAATTGAGAAGCAACCATCTTTTACTTGAGCGCTTGAAGGAGAAAACAAGAGGCTTGGAGTCCGACAGTGGGGGAGATCGCCACTGGGTGGAGCTCAGGGAAGCTTGCTGTGTTTTTGTCCTTGCTAAGTGTTTGAGTAAGATCCTTCTTGTTGTTTCTTTGTGCTTAAACTATATCCTTGTTTGAAACACAATGTGGAGAGGTTTCTCCACCGAGAAGGAGGTTGCTGATTTATCCGGTGATAATCGGGGCTTGATCTGCCGACGATCAAGGGATCGCCCACCTTAAGGGCACGCCAAGGAGTAGGGGCAAGTTATCCCCGAACTTTGTAAACCCTCCTTGTTAGCGATCTTGCTAGTTGTGTTTATTTTGCTTCCGTTATATTTTCTACTCTTTCCGCTGTGCTACTGATATTCAAGTTGCAGAAATTGCTATAAGTTTTCAAGTTGCAAGTGGTTGGCTATATTCACCCCCCCCCCTCTCTAGCCATCCGATCCCAACAATAAACATAAACATAAAGAACATTCTTAACATGCATGATACATGGCATAAACATAAACGTAAAGAACATTCTTAACATGCATGATACATGGCATAAACATAAACGTAAAGCATGAACTAACTTGTATGACATAAACATAGGCATGCTTTCTATCGTATCATATGGGCATCTTCTTAACATAACCATAAGCATAAATCGTTTACTATCATGCATATTTCTTGACATGAGACATAAGTATAAGACATTACTATCATAGTAGAATGCATAACATGAATGCATGAGTCTAATGCTTATACATAAGGATGCTTAACTTTTAAAATCATTTTTTTAAATACTTAAACATCATCATAACATCATTGGGGGTCCCCGGCTTGTACCACATACATACATTATAAGTGCGCATCCCTAAGTAAGTACGAGGTAGCGAGCCCCGACCTACTAGGGTAAGGACAGCATAGTTGGTAGTCCCAGAACCGGGGCGTTCTTAAGGTGCCCATCCCTGTTGCACAGCTTCGGTAGTGCCAGAACCGTGGACAACATAGTCGGTAGTCCAGAACCGGGGCGTTCTTAAGGTGCCCATCCCTTAGACCCATACTTCAGTCCGGTACAAGCCCATTCATAAAGTAAAATACTTTACATGCTTTATCATCCATATGACATGGCATACATCTTCATTCATAAACGTGGCATGCATTTTCATTCATAAACATGACATGCATTTTCATTCATAAACATGGCATGCATCTTCATTCATAACATAGCATGTGTAACGACCCCGCCCGTCTACCGGCCCATTTACCGGCCCATTTACCGGTCTCACGACCGTCGTACCGTCAACCGTCGACCGTGTCGTCATTCATAACATGGCATGCATCTTTATTCATACAACATGGCATGCACTTTCATTCATAAACATAACATGCATCTTCATTAATAAACATAACATGCATCTTCATTGATAGAACGTGGCCTACTTTCATAAACATCATTCTTATTCCTAGAGCTTGCATGATCATGGCATATAAGGTAAACATTGCATTACATTCATTGAACTTGTCATGTTTGCATAGACATTTATCCTAATCCATAGAACTTGCATGATCATGTTACATAAGGTAAACATTGCATTTCATACATAAGCATGGTATCTATCTCAAGCATGCATGGTTAGGACTTCCATAAACATACTACCTACCATTCAAGTACATGGCATAGGACATAAGACATTAATAAATAAACCCTATTAAGCATGGCATCCAATCATAAACATACAACATGAAACATGGTGCTTGGAATTAGGGTTATAGGTAACTTAATTTCTACCACATGCTTGAACCTTTATATAAACTTCATTATAAAGCATAAACCATCATTCTCCATACCCTAACTTTCCCCAAACCCTAATTACCTTGCTTGGCCGAAACCCATAAGGGGAAAAGTTCCATCATTCAATTACATGTAAGGTAGCATAAGGAGAAGTAACAACCATACAATACCTATAGGGTCACAAGAAGCCATTTAGGCTCATGATTAGGGTTCACCCTAACCCCAAACCCTACTTTCTAGGGTTGGCCGAAATGTATAAGGGCCATGGGTGCATGAATAAATTCATAGAATTTTCCAATTAAACATCTAACATCTTTCATACCATACCATAGGAGCCCTTAGGACCCTTACTTGAAGGAAACCCTAACTCTTTGCCCTAACCCTCTACTTGGCCGAAAGTTGTAGGGTCACAATGCATTGTGAAAATTCACATAAGTCACCCTCAATCTCCCTTATAGCATGATAATACACAAAACACATACTTGAAGGTTTAGATTCAACCCTACCCATGGGTTCTTGAGGTTGGCCGAAACCCTAGGAGGTCCTAGGGTACCCCAAAATTTCCCCAAATCTCATTTTAACTTATATTCATCATGGACAAACATTAGGAAGCATGAGAAATATTTTTAACATCATTTTGGACCTTAAAACCCTAGTGGCCGAAAGTTTAGGGTCCCATATCATGATTTCTCCAATGTAAATCTCAAAACCAACTTGATATCATGCTAAAAATCATAAGGAAACTATTATACCACAGGTGAGGGAGTCTTACCTTGGTTGATCTTGAGTATAAACCTTAGATTTGAAAGAAAGATTGAGATCTTGTTGCCTCTTGACCACCCCTAGCCTTTGTATCCTTATAGAAGCCTTGGATCTTGGGGATGAAGCATAAGTGAACTTTTTACAAGGGAGAACCCTCTCCTTGGGTTTCGGCTAGAATGAGGAAGGAGGGAGGAAGAATGGTGACTTGATGGAAGAAGAGAAGTAACCCCCCCCCATGCCTCTCTTTATAACTCATCAAGGAGGGTAAGTGAAGAGTCATAGTGTCTCTTCATTTCCCCCTAAGCCTTAACCATAATCCACTTCATTTCCTCATAGCACTCCCTTGCTAGGTGAATTGGTTAGAGCATGCATGGTTGTACATGAGGTCCAAGGTTCAATCCTTGGTGCATGCACAATTTTTTTCCACTTATTTTTATTTTATTTTCCTAGTATTTTCGAAAATCCCTTAAAAATTCCCCCATAATTATGTTAATATTTCTTATTAAAATCCCTTTATATTTCTATAAATTTTTACCTAAAATTCACCAATAATCATGGTACTAGAAAGCCCATATAAGGCCCATTAGTGCCTATTTCCCCAATTTACATGGAAAAATCATGGATTTCTAGGTAAAAATTCGTGTTAATATCTCTAGATCCCTTGGAAAATTATCTAGTCATGCTCAATATTTTAAAGAAATATTAAGAAAATTTTCTGGGTCGTTACAATGTCTATTTGGGAAAACTACGTTTACAAGTAAATCTATTCCCAATCCCAAGTTTGACACGAAATTCAAAACTATCTAATTTATTCAATTCATCCTTGGCCTAAAGTCCTAGTTTTGATCTCTTCTTGATGTATCTTCTCATCCTCAACCCCAATATACCCCTAGCATTGATTTATATGGCATCTAGGCATTGAAAATCAATTTCCAAGCAATATAGTCTCATTTTCATCTTTTCATCCATAAAACTCCCTTTTTATGTGCCAAACCCCTAGGATTAAAACTCACACTAGTCTTCCAAATCCTTTGGCACATTCCATAGTCCATCTAGTCCTCTTGGAGAAATCCTCCTGAGAACCATTGATCATGGATCCCATCTTGACCTCTAGAGATCTCCCTTGAGCTCTTAGCCTTAGTCACCTCCCTTGGTGACTCATCCACAATGGCAAGACCAAACTGGTGTACCTCCGGTGCTTCTTGACCTACAACTCTAACCTTCCTGACTTTATATACCTTTTTCTTGACTAAATCCTTCTTCTTTCCTTTAATTTGCTTCTCCTTGCCATTTTTGGCCTTCCCTTTGCTATAATCATATGACATCCTTGCATATGATTTTCCACTACCATTTAATCTCCTAGATTGATATCCTAGACCCAATCTATCATTGTTATGACTTTGACTCCTTGACACCATGTCTAAGCCCCTAGATCCACTAGTGAGTCCATCTAGGGTTTTCTCTAATTTATCAAGCCTTGCTCTCAAGGTTTGATTTTCCCTTTCTAGGTTCTTCACCTTAGTATCATCATGTCCACTTTGGGCATTTCTAGGTCTACCAATTTGCTTAGGCATGTGTCTCCCCTTCTTTGGATTAATGGCATGATTCTTAGGTTTAACACTCCTAGATTGATCATGATAGATGGATTCCTTAGAATTTTGGCACGCAATAGTAACTCTATTTTTATCATGATACTTGAAACTAAAATTACTCATAGGCAGGAAATTTTCGTTATTTCTAGCACACATAGGGAAATTTAAAACACTCTTAAAGTTAGGGATTACCTCCCTTACCCTTGTAGCTCCCCCTTGATGTGAGCTTTTCTTCTTTTCTTCTTTTTCCCACTTTCTCAAATGCTCCAATTTCTTGAGCTCTCCTTTTCTTGGGAATTTGGTGTGATAATGCCCTAGCTCTCCACATGTGAAGCATCTAATGTGCTTTTTCCCTTCCTTTTCCCTACAACCCATATTAGATTTCAAAAGAATTGACTTTGGTTTAGGGTTTACCTCCTTTTTATCTAATGGGCATTTGTCCTTGTAATGTCCCCTCTTGTTGCATCCAAAGCAAATGATATGGTCTTTTGTCCTTGCTTTGGTGGAGGTTGAGACTTCTTCTTGCTCCGATATGGAAGAGGGTCTCTCCTCCCCCTCAATCCTTGAAGTGGAGACCTCTTCTTCTTCCCTTGATAAAATGGATGATCACTCACACTCTTGAGCCACTTCACTTGATGATATGGATGAATTTTCACTTTCTTCCTTCTCTTCTTGGAACATTGAACTTATTTCCTTTGGCTCTTCCATTATTTGATCTTGTGTAGGGTTTTCATGGAATGCTACCATCTTGTTCCATAACTCATGTGCACTTGTGTATTCACCTACACCACTAATTATTTCATTAAGCAAAATACTAAGTAAAATTGAGATTACCATTTCGTTTGCCTTTGATTATGCTTGTTGCTCCTTGGTCCAATATCTTGGTCGGAGTCTTTTTCCATTCTTATCTCTTGGAACTTCGAATGGTTCTTCAAGCGCAATCATGTAGTTCCAATCCATGCCGAACCTAGTCTTCATCCGCATCCTCCAATAGTCGATATCCTCGCGATCATAGGGAGGTGGAACATTGATGTCATCACCCAACTTTTCTTCAATTGTCATCTCCTCTAGCTTTTTGCTCTCTCAGCGGTTAGTCCGTAGATGAGTGAATCTTCGCTCTGGTACCACTTGTTAAGATCTTACCGTTAAGCTAGACGGGGGATGAATAGCTTCCTTTCGATTTTTCTTCCTACAAATGTAGTGCGCAAGCGAAATAATAAAAACTAAAACTAACAAATACAAAGAACACACCGATTTACGTGGTTCGAAGATGAAACTCCTACTCCACGACAGTCTGTAAGGTGGACGATCCCGATCCTTCAGTGGATGATTACTCGGAGCACCTCCGGTTAGCTCTTGTCACTCCTTGTGGATGGAGAAACCTCGCCACAAACCTTGGATAATCCTTGAGCACTGTAGACTACTAACCAGCTTTAACCAAGCAAGTTTCATCAAGAAGAAGCAACCTTAAACGAGCTCCCTTAAATAGAGCTCGAGGCGGAAATGACCGTTACCAGTCGACTGGACCAACACCAGTCGACTGGTCCATTCTGAATTCGAATATCACCGCCTGACCTTTCGAATTCTGGCCACCATCCGTCGACTGGTTCTGGACCAGTCGACTGATCATACTGTGAACCCTATCAGTAGACTGGTCCCTCACCAGTCAACTAGTCCACTGCCTAAGTCTAGGGTTACCCTTCCCGAGTACATTTCTCTCAGCACTCGAACCCTCACGACTTAGTTCCCGAGTACAATTCCCTCAATACTCGAACCCTCACGACCTGGTTGATTCTTCATCCAGTAGCCTCGATCTATTGTCTTCACGCCCTCTTCGGCTCCCATCCCTCAGATGCACACACAAGCCATCGGCTTGCCTCCATGCCATCCTTCACGCATGCCTCGAAGTCTGTGTCCCTCGGCTCATCGTTCCTGCTCCAGCAGCCTCGATCTGTTGTTTTCAAGCCCTCTTCGACTTTGGCCCTCGCCCCTCAGATGCACACACAAACCCTCGGCTTGCCTCCATGCCATTCTTCACGTACGCCTCGAAGTCCGCTTCCCTCGGCTCATCGTCCTTGCTTTGTCCACGGTCCCTTAGATGCGCACACAAACTCACGGCTTGCCTCCATGCCACCCTTCACCGTAATTGAAGACATCCAACCAAGCCTATGTGTATCCTGCAAACTTGCACACTCTCATACACATATTAGATCAACATGAAACCCTAAGTTAATCATATTGGCACACACACATCAAAACTCATGATCCTCCAAATCATACTTGGCTCGATTGCCCAAACAATCTTACCTTCCAAGCAAGATTCACAGGTTGGGAAGTCTTCCACCACCAATGAACCCAATGGCCCATCAGCTATCAACCTTTGAATCCAACTAAGGTTAATATGACCAAGTCTTAGATGCCAAAGATATGTTTGGTTCATCTTAGAAGGTTCCTTTCTCTTATTTTGGATAGATGATGAGCTATAAACCTCTATTTGCATTGTGGAAGATTTTGGTTCTAATGTATACAAATTGCCAACCAATTTACCTGAATAGATAATCTCTCTATTCCTTTTTATGACAACACAGTCATTAAAAGCAATAGAATATTCATCCTTTATTATTTTAGAAACCGAAACAAGGTTCTTTCTAAAACTAGGTACATAAAGGTAATTTCTTAAAACCAAAATTTTATTTCTCTCAAAAGACAAATAAACATCTCCCACTGCAATAGCCGTCACCTCTGTAGCATTGCTCATATAGACGGTAATCTCTCATTCAGCTAGTCATCCGGTTTCCTGGAATCCCTGGAAAGAATTGCAGACGTGATCAATTGCTCTGGTATCTACACACCAGGTACCGGTAAATAACACCGCTAAGCATGTTTCAACGACAAAAGAAAAAGATATACCTTTGTCTTGACGACGGGGACAGTTCGCCTTCCAGTGTCCAGTCTATTTGCACGTGAAGCACTTGCTCTCCGCTTCTTCATGCTAGTCCGAGGTGCCTGAGATCCTACAGCCTTCTTGGCCCCACCTTGTTTCTTCTTCTTCTTGCCTTTCGGCACAGAAGTAGAAACCCTTTGAGTAACCAAGGCATGAGAACTCTGATGAAAAATCCCTTCTGCCGCCTAAAGTTCTGCCGGAAGTTCCCCCAACGTATATGTACGCTTGTTCATATTGTAGTTTAGGCGGAACTGCTCAAAACTCCTAAGCTGAGACTGGAGAATGATTTCGACTTGGGTTTCTCCATCGATCTCTACTCCAAGGACTTCAATCTGCATTCAGATGAGCCATCATTTTGAGAACATGATCCCTTACGGGTGTTCCCTCAATCATGGTAGTCGTCATCAAGTTCCTTATCGCATCTTGCCTAGCGGCCCGATTCTTGTGTCCGAAGAGTTCCTTGAGGTTGAGCATCATGTCATAAGCAGTGGGCATGACCTAATGTTGATGTTGCAATACATTTGACATAGAAGTAAAAAAGTAACACTGCGTCATCTCATCTGCCTTGACCCACTTCTTATAATGCTCCCTCTCCTCTTCACCAGAATTCTCGCTAGGCTTTTCAGGGCATTCCTCAAAGAGTACATATTTGTACTCCTCAGCAGTTAGGACAATGTCCAGGTTTCTTTTCCAATCTATATAATTAGGGCCCGTAAGTTTGTTTTTCTTAAGTATGACAGCTAGTGGGTTAAAGGTCATTTTGAAAATACCTGAGAATCACAACAATCACAACTTTAGATTTCAAAACATATTGATTACTCAAAATAATAAATTTGAAATCAACCAATACCTCAAAACACCGAGAATTTCGCATGTCACGATGGTGTGGATGTATACGAATTCTACATTTGTAAGAGGAGGTTTTACCTATTAATTTTATTATCTTGTCAACCTAACTTTTTGACAAATAAAATTAATAGTTGGTTCACTTCGTCCCTACAAATAATAGCAGTGACTCCGATGGGGAGGATACTATTATTTGCATCTAAGTATTTACCATTACACGATACTAAAAAAATTATCTCAGATTATGTGTCGTCTGATGGGGAAATTCACACGCTCTTCAATAATTTTCTATAATCATGTCTGACCCAGTGATCCGCAGAACAAGCCAATCCAATGGGGAGGAAGACACTCAGAGCCGACGCGCATGCTTGTTCGCATCACTTGTCAAATTAGTAATGGAGGTCGCGGGACCCTTAGGGTCCCTCTCCCACTTAGTTATTTATAATGAGGAATTTTCATGCACACACATGACAAGCACATAAACTAAAATAATAAACAAGAAAAATTCTAAAATTTTCCAACTATCATGGCTTTGGTCTCCAATGCGCCTCCAGTCGTGTCGCCACCTCATTCGCTCCTCCTTACACCATGTGTAAGCCACCATTGAAGAGATCTCCGGACCGAGATGATAAGCTACTTATTTACATCTATCGATCCTATACTCCACAAAGGAGTGTACATAAAATCTAGATCGAAAGTAAATAAAAAGCTCGGCTAAACATGTGTCGTATTTAATTACAAAAATTAAATACTAATTTAGCCTCGTCAACCCCGAGGATTCAAATAATTACAACCATGCACAACCAATCACATACACACATTATTTAAGCCATAATAGTTGGAATCTCGTGCCTGCAATAAAGAGTTAGCCTACACACATCCTACTATTATCCGGCAAAAATAAAATACATGATAATGTGCAAAAAGTAATCGAATCCTAAACACACAAAACCGGAAACCTCAGCTCTGATACTAGTTGTTGGATAGCTTGGCGGGTTTCCTAAGAGAATGTCTGGTCATCCATGAGAGACCTCTCCATGTCCACAGATTAAAATTTTAATCCAAATGGAGACCTATCTCCCAAATGACCGTCTCGTTGTCGTACCAATTAATTTGAGTTACAACTTGGCCAAACTTGATGTTCAAGTCTTGTAACTCGCCTAACCAATTGGTCGCGGAAAAGACGACGAGTGGATCACCGATTTTTGTGTTTATTATCGGGGTCCAATATAATTAATCATGACAATTAATTAACAAATAATTAAGAACAAGATTAATTATGAACACCACATAAAATGATAGAAACAAGGAACCAAAGAGAAGGTTATACCTTTTCTTTTACCTCTTAATCTTCTATTGTATGACCCTCCCCTCTTGGACATTGTGTGGGCAACGATCTACCAAGAACCGGAATCACCAAGGCCTTCCAAAACCACCCTCTTCTTGCGCCAACCAACCCTAGCCACTAGGGCTTGCCACCGGTCACCTCCTTCCAATATTCCTTGTGTCGCCAGCCACAAGGAGCTCCCAAAGCTCGCCGACCACAAGGAAGCAACGGAGAGGAAGGAGAAGAAGAAGAAGAAGAGAAATAAGTCTCTTCTTCACCAAAACCCAGTCGCCTATCCCCTTTCCTCCTCCCTTGCTTGCGGCGCAAATTTCACCAAGAGAAGAAGCTTCTTCTCCACAACCCGGCGACTTACACTTCTTCTTCTTACTGCCAAGCACCACAAAAGGAAGAGGAAGAATCCTCCTTGTCCTTGTGATTTTCGGCCAAGAGGTGGAGAAGAGGATGAGAAGAAAAGCAGAAGAGATTCCTCTATTCTTGGGCACTGGCCGATTGACCTAGGAGAGAGAAGGGAGAGAGAGAGGATGAGAGAAGAGGCTTGGGGTTGGATGAATTGGAATCCTTGGTTTCATGACTCCATGGGGTATTTATAGGGCTACAATAGGGACCATGAGGAGGAGTTGGGTCTTGGCCTGCTAATGGATCCAAACCTGATCCATTAATGAAGAACCATTCTACTAAAGGTTCTCCATTGAACTACCTCACCAACCCCCATATTTTCATATCGGCTCCAACTATTATGAGTATAATTTTCTCCCCGTGTTTAAGATATCGAATGTCCATTGATTAATTTAAATTACTGACAATTTTAATTAATCAACCTCTAACTCCTTGATTAGTATCAGTCATCCTTATCATCATGTTGGACTAAGTCCACATGCAGGATTTAACATGAAGAACCATATGAGCTCATCAAGGGGGGCATCATCATCTCGACTCACCAGGACACTGATTCCGTCTATAATCAACGACACACCATGTAAATAATATTATTTCCCAATTTATCAGGCCTATCGATTTAGCAGAATAAATCTCGCCCATTGGTAAATCAAAGAAATAAATACTAAGTACATGTGCCCGTTATTATATTGGGATTCAGAGCATGTACTCCATAATAAACCGAGGTCTAATCCAATTATAAAGTTAGTATAAATTGGACCACCTCTATGTCAGTCATGCTCAATGCACATAAAGTGCACTAGTGTAATTCTATGGTCAAGACAAACCAACACCAAATTACACTACAACCATCCCGATGGTTTGTCCAACTCCATCTTGGTTGAGAGCCTCTACTTATACTCTACAAGGAACTGATAACATGATCTTCCGTATGACACCACACACTATGTTTTCTACAGTGTAAAGTATTAGACAATTTGCACATACTAATATAAACATGCAACAGTGATTTTGTGATTCTCTTTCAAAATGTAGATGTTCATACAGAAAAGGCAAGACTTTTAGTATACATCCTAACACTTACTATTATATCTTGTTTAATTAATTATAATGTTCTTAATTATTTGTTAATTAATTATGATAATTAATTGTCATGGACCCCGATGATAAACACAAAAATCGGCGTTCCACTCTTCGTCTATTCCGCGACTAATTGGTTAGGCGAGATACAAGGCTTGAACAACAAGTTTGGTCAAGTAGTAACTCGAATCAATTAGTACGACGATGAGACGGTCGTTTGGGAAATAGGTCTCCATTCGGATTAAAATTTTAATCCGTGGACATGGAGAGGTTTCCCATGCGCGACCCGGAATCCACGACCATCAATTGGTATCAGAGCCAATGATTTCAGATTTTGTGTGTATTGGATTTGGTTACATTTTGTACTTTATCATGTATTTTATTTTGCCGAATAATAGTAGGATGTGCGTAGGCTAACTCTTTGGTTGCAGGCATGAGATCCGACTATTATGGTTAAAATATATGTGTATGTGATTGGTTGTGCATGTTTGTAATATTATTTGAATCCTCGGGGTTGATGAGGCTAAATTTGGTATTTAATTTTTGTAATTAAATACGACACTTGTTTAGCCGCGCTTTTGATTTACATTCGATCTAGATTTGATGTACACTCCTTTGTGGAGTATAGGATCGATGGATGTAAATTAAATAGCATTTTATCTCGGCTCGGAGATTCCTTCATGGTGGCTTGCGCATGGTGTAGGGAGGAGCAGATGAGGTGGCGACATAACTGGAGGCATATTGAAGACTAAAGCCATAGTAGTTGGAAAAATTAGTTTTTTTGTTTATTGCTTTTAGTTTTTGTGCATGTCGTGCATGCATGAAAATTCCTCAATTATAAATACCTAAGTGGGAGAGAGACTCTAAGAGGCCCATGACCTCCATTACTAATTTGACAAGTGATGTGAACAAGCTTGTGCGTTGGCTCTGAGTGCCTTCCTCCCCATCGGATGGGCTTGTTCTATAGATCACTGGGTCAGACATGATTATAGAAAATTATTTAGAAGCGTGTGATTTTCCCCATCGGACGACACATAATCCGAGATAATTTCTTTAGTATCGTGTAATGGTAAACAGTTAGATGCAAATAATAGTATCCTCCCCATCGGAGTCACAACTATTATTTGTAGGGCCGAAGAGGAACCAACTATTAATTTTATTTGTCAAAAAGTTAGGTTGACAAGATAATAAAATTAATGGGGAAAACCTCCTCTTACAAATGTAGAATTCGTATACGTCTACACTATCGTGACATGCGATATTCTCGGTGCTTTGAGGTGTTGGTTGATTTTAAAATTTTTTGTTTGAGGAATCAATAATTTAAGAAATCTAAAGTGTGTGATCATTGTGATTCTCAGGTATTTTTAAAATGGCCTTCAACCCACTAGTTGTAATACTTAAGGAAAATAAACTTACGGGCCCTAATTATATTAATTGGAGACGGAACCTGGACATTATCCTAACTACTGAGGAGTACAAATTTGTACTTTTCGAGTTGTCCTAAAAAATCTAGCAAAAATTCTGATGAAGAGTAGAAGGAAGGCTATAAGAAGTGGATCAAAGCAGATTAGATAGCGCGGCGTTACATCTTGGCTTCTATGTCAAATGTATTGTTGTAACGCCCGCCTTTTTTCCCCACCTTGTGGTGTGGCGAGAAAGGCGTCATTACGCTAAACATACATGTGCATAAAAACATCTTAATGCAGCGGAATCATTTTTTTCTAAACATGCTTTTAATCATGCAGCTAACTCGTGAAACATCTATACATGCCTAAACTTGTCATTCATAAACTTACATGCATAGCATCATAACCTAACCATTCCATAACTTATTCATCATCATCATAAGTAGCAAGTAACTTATCCATAAACATAGCATCATGAGTCTTAAGTCATTCACTAGGCATAACCATTATAAACGTAACATAAAATCTAAGGAGGCATTTCCAAAACCAAAGACATGCGATAGTGTAAATAAGAGGAATCCTTTTTGCCAAGTCACCGCCACACACACACATGTTTTTGCCTCTCCTGCTGCGTCCCTTAGTAACCTCTTGCTTGATCTGCGGTACGAGGAAGATAAGACTATAAGCACACAGGCTTAGTAAGACCCTTTCCTACTCACTAAAACATACGTCACTTAAACATAAACATATCAAGTATCTTGACATAACATAACTCTGAACATAAACATAAACATAGTCATGGCATAAGTCATAAGCATATGAACAACTACATAGCATGATTCCTAACATAACCATAGATCTACAACATACTTAGCATGACATAAATCTTAACATACATGAACATGAGACATACTTATACATGGCATAATTCTTAGCATACGTGTACATGGAACATACTTATCATAGCATAAGATATAAGCATAAACATAAGCATAAAACATACTTACCCTGGCGTGATGCATAACATGGATGTATGAATGAGTCAAATGTATTTACTACATAAGGATGCTTAGTTTTAAAATCATACTTTTAAATGCTTAGCATAAACATAACATCATTAGGGTCCCCGGCTTGTACCACATACATACATCATAAGCGCGCATCCCTAGTAAATACGAGGTAGCGAGCCCCGACCTACTAGGGTAAGGACAGCATAGTCGGTAGTCCCAAAACCGGGGCGTTCCTAAGGTGCCCATCCCTGTTGCACAGCTTCGGTAGTGCCAGAACCGTGGACAGCTTCGGTAGTCCAGAACCGGGGCGTTCTTAAGGTGCCCATCCGTTGGACCCTTACTTCGGTCCGGTACAAACCCCATTCATAAAATAAAATAACTATGCATGCTTCATCATTCATACTTATCATTCATACTTATCATTCATACTTATTTCATATCATCGTTATGCCTTCATCATTCATACTTATCATTCATACTTAAGGCATAACCATCATCTTCATTCATACTTATCATTCTTTATTCATAAATTAGGACATACATGCATAATCATGTTTCTAGTCATAACCTTATCCTGGTTCGTAATGCTTGCATGATCATGATACATAATAACTTCATACATGATACATTTCATCTAGCATACATAATCCTAGTATTCATCATAAAACATGGATGGTAAGCTACATATAAACCTAACACATACTACTAGGGTTCATGGCATTCATCCTGAAACATGCTTATACCTTCATAAACCATAAATCTATTATAAGCATTTATCAACTTACATGCATCATTCTATCTATCATAACATACATCCTACATCAACTACATATATTCATGGAATATGATCTAAATTTTCATGAGTAAAGCTTCACATAAAATCTAACATACAAACTCATGTTATACGACACATAAACTAAGATTTTTGTAACATAAAGATCCTTACCTCATGCTTGACTACTTACTAGCATCATGGTAACTTAGAACATGCATTTTTGAGACCTTAACCCAAACCAAACCCTAGGTTTGGGTCTTGGCCGAAACTTGAAGAGGGTGTAAATCCATAGAAAATTTTGCCTAGGTCATGATTAACATCCTATACCTTGCATATCATGCCATAAAAACCATTTGAACCCTTGATTGGACTTAACCCTAAGTCCTAGGCTTAAACTAGGAGTTGACCGAAATCCTAGAAGGGTAACAAGCCCATGGAAAAATTCATATAAATCACCCTACTACCCATAAGATGTCATAAAAAAAACATACTAATCATGCTTGGAGAAGTTGGAGTTTACCCTAGCCCCTTTTCCTTGATGTGGCCGAAAACCCTAGGTGGGTTTAGGGTGCTACAAAACTTTCAAAAATCATACTTTTATGTTTAACCTATCATGAATAAACATTTGAAACAAGAAGGAGGTCTTTAACATGATTTTTAGCCCAAAACATGGCTTGGCCGAAATCTTAACCAGTCCTAACTATGGATTTTTCAACATATCATGCCAATAAGAACTTAGATCATGACAAATATCTTAAAAACTATCAATTCACAGGTGAGGGGGTCTTATCTTGGGTTATCTTTGGTTTTTTTAGACCTTAAAAGAGAAGGAAATTGGAAATCCCTTTGACACTTGAACCCTCCTTGCCCTTGTAACCTTGGAAGAGAACCTAGATCTTCCAAAATAGAGCCCTTGGTGGAACTTTTCCTAAGGGGGAGAGCACCTTGAGGTTTCGGCTAGAGCAAGGAGGAAGAAGAAATGAAGAGGAGAAGGGAAATTGTAACTCCCTTACCATCTTTATACCACATTAAAAGGGGCAAGTGAAGAGTCATGGTGTCTCTTCCCTTGATGACTCTTCATTTTTCCCAAGCCTTAACTAAGATCCACTTCATTCCCTCATAGCAATCCCTTGCTAGGTGAATTGGTTAGTGCATGCTTGGTTGTATAAGAGGTCCAAGGTTCAATCCTTGGTGTATGCACTAATTTCCTATTTTATTTCCTATTATTTCGAAATTTCCTTAAAAATTCCCCTATAATTATGTTAATATTTCTCATTAAAATTCATTTATTTTTATATTAAATTCTACCTAAAATCCACCAATAATCATGGTACTAGAAAGCCCATGTAAGGCCCATTAGTACTTAGTTTCTCAATTTAAATGAGAAAACCATGGGTTCCTAGGCTAAGGTTCGTACTAATATTTCTAGATCCTTCGGAAAATTATCTAGACATGCTTAATATTTTAAAGAAAATATTAAGAAAATTTTTCGGGTCGTTACAATTGTATCATCAGCATCAGGCTTTTTCCACTTCTTATGATATGATGATCAATCTCAAAGAACTCTTCGAACATCAGAATCGGGCCGCTAGGCAGGAGGTAATGAAGCACTTGATGACGACTACCATGATTGAGGGGACACCCGTGAGGGATCATGTCCTTAAGATGATCGCACATCTTAATTAGATGGAAGTCCTTGGAGCAGAGATTGATGGGGAAACCCAGGTCGATATGATTCTCCAGTCTCTGCATTGGAGTTTTAAGCCATTTCACCTGAACTAAAATATGAACAAACGTACATATTTGTTGGCGGAACTTCTGACAGAACTTCAGGCTACTGAGGGGCTTTTTCGTCAAAGTGCTCATGCTTTGATTGCTTAGAAGGTTTCTACTTCTATGCCAAAAAGCAAGAAGAAGAAGAGACAAGGAGGGGCAAAGAAAGCGGCAGGATCTTAGGGACCTCGGGTTGGCGTGAAGAAGCCGAAAGACAAGTGCTTCACGTGCAAGCAGACTGGATACTGGAAGGCGGACTGTCCCCATCGTCAAGGTAAAGGTATATCTTTTTGTTTAGTTGTTAAAACATGCTTAGCGGTGTTATCTACCAGTACCTGGTGTGTAGATACGGGAGATGTTAGGATGTATACTAAGGGAGTGTTTGGGAGAACTTTTGCTTCTTGAAAAGTGATTCTTGTAGAGATTATCTTGAAGTCAGTGAGAAGCTAAAGCATGGAGTGTTTGGAAATAGAAGCTAAAAGCTGATACAAGGTAAAGTTTGAGTGTTTGGTGAATAATTGCTTCCAAGCTTAATTTTTAATTAAATGACAACAATATCCTTAAATTATATAAATTATTTTTTTTAATTATCTAAATATAGTAATATACACCATCAATAATATTTTATATATTTATTATTATATTTTGAATATTATATCAAAATTAATTTTTTTAATAATATATATGTTTAAAAAATATATAATTAATAAAAATATAAATATAAAAAAATGACAAAATTTATATAAATTTATAAAAATTTATTAAAAAAATTATGAATATATAAATTATATGAAAATATAAAATTTTATTTAAAACTATGGTGACAATTATGTAAAATGATAAATTATTAAGGGTATAAATGTCTACTTTTAATTCTAGACCATAAGCAAAAAAACAGAAGCAGAAAAAAGTATGAAATTTTTGCTTCCAGCTTTTGGCTAAAAGTTATAGAAGTTAAAGTAGAATCTGGTATTCACAAACACTCAAAAGTACTTCTATGTAGCTAGAATCTAAAAAGCAGCTAGCAGAAGCTTTCCTAAACACTCCCTAAAAGCCTTGGCTTTTTTGTATGGACATCTACATTTTGAAAGAGAATTACAAGGTCACTAATTACATGTTTATATTAGTATGTGCAAAATGTCTAATACTTTACCTGTAGATAATATGGTGTGTGGTATCAAATGGAAGATCATGTTATCAGTTCCTTGTAGAGTATAAGTATTGGCTCACAACCGAGATGGAATTAGACAAACCATCAGGATGGTTGTAGTGTAATTTGGTGTTGATTTGTCTTGAACATAGAATTACACTAGTACAGTTGTGTGCATTGAGTATGACCGACATATAGGTGATCCAATTTATACTGACATTATAATTGGATCAGACCTCAGTTTATTATGGAGTAATGTTCTGAATCCCGATATAATAACGGGCATATGTACTTAGTATTTATTTCTTTGATTTACCAATGGGAGAGATTTATTCTGATAAATCAATAGGCCCGATAAATTAGGAAATAATATTATTTACATGGTGTACCGTTAATTATAGATGGAAACCATTGAAAGATCGATGTAGGCGTGCAAAGGGGGGGTGAATGCACTTTCGCGGATCGTTTTGATCTCTACATAGATGTTAGTGCAGCGGAAATAATATGTAAAGGAAATAACAATGCTAACAAGAATTCTTTTACTTGGTATCCACCCAGATGGGTGACTAATCCAAGGATCCACGCCGCGAGCTCCACTTTTCACTATCGAAAAGTCTCCTTGAGGTGGAGAAACCTTTACAGCAGTAGCTTCCTCTTTACAGATGTAGAATTATGGTGGAGGAAGCAAAAGATCACTCTACGATTGGGCAGCACTTCGTTACTGTACGGAACTATACAGACACGTGTAATGAGGCCTCCTTTTACAGGTGAAAAGGACAGATTCGCAGTCTGTCCAGACTCGCACCAGTCGACTGCCCAGATGGCAGTCTACTGCCCCGGCATTAAATGCCTTCCAACTGCTAGCCAACAGCTAGCTAACGGCTAGTTTCGGGGTATACCAGTCGACTGCCCCAAGGCCAGTCGACTGGTCCGAAGCTGCGAACTTTCTGTGAGTTTTGGCAGTCGACTGCCTCTGGGCCAGTCGACTGCCCTGCCTCCCAGCTCAGTTCCAGCCATTCCGAACCTTCTCCTTCGCGTGTGCCTTCAGGTCTGCTCCCTTGGCTCGCCCTTTGAAGTCCTCTTCCTTTGGCTATCGTCCCTCGGATGCGCACGCAAGCCTTCCCTTGGCTTGCCTCCATGCCACCCTTCACGTGTGCCCTTTGAAGTCCACTTCCCGGCTTGCCCTTGGAGCTCTCCTCCCTCGGCTCTCGTCCCTCGGATAGGTCCACCAAGTGTGATTCTCCAAGTCCTGCAAACTCAATCACACATATCAAATACAACACAACACTCTAACTTTAAACTTATTCGCCCACACATCAAAACCATGATCTTCCAATCATTCAAGGGCCGATTGCCTCAACAATCTCCCCCTTTTTGATGTGTGGCAATAAGTTAAAGTTAGAGATAAATAGCAATAGCAAAAGATAGCAATTGAAACATTATGAGACATAATAACCCTAAGAGGCAACCTCCCCCTTAACCTATGTCCTCTCCACAGTTTCAATTCTAATCACATTCCAAGTTAAGTTTCCACTTAACAACATCAATAAGAATGTAAGACATATCCGAACCTAAGAGGTACCTCCCCCTTAATCCATGTCTAAGGTTAAAATTTTAACCTTTCAAGGTCTAAGTTAGATAAAAATACCTAAAATCATCCATTTTAAGTCAAAATTCTAACTTAAACTACCCATTCTCCCCCTTTGACACCATCAAAATGATTGCCTCAAGCAACCAAACCCTATGGCATCAAATGTGAGAATTATTGATTTCTGAAATTTCTCACAGTGCTGAAAAATAGGCGTGCCAGTCGACTGCCCATGGGGCAGTCGACTGATACGCTATCAGTCTGATTTTTCAGGTTTTCTGTCGAATTTCAGAAACTCCTAGAAAATTCCAAAAATTGTAAAATTTTGCATACATGTTTGAAATATTATACTCTATCAGGGAAAAATATTAAACCATATAAATTTGCAAACATGCATGACTTTTGATAAAAACCCAAAAGCTATGAAAACTACTACATTTTGTACCAAACTTTGAAACCAAATTTGCAAATATATGACTTTTAAAAACATGGCACAGTATGTAACACATAAAATGGTTTTCAAAGGTTTAAAATGTCCAACTATGATCTTTGGCAAGGTGTCCATTGATTAAACACTTGCCTCCCCCATAGTTGGTCTAGTTTTGATATTTTGATACTTTTAATGGTCCAACAATGTGCCACAAGCACAAGTGAGCCAAATGTATCATCCTAATGGATCAAGCACCCCTTTTTCAAAGCTAAGGTCTCCAAGTTCATTTTATACTTCTACAAAACACATTCCAAGGCCTCTTCTTAAGGATGAAAACTCCGATTCGGGAAGAGGCTTGGTAAAGATGTCGGCTAGGTTCGACTTTGATTCAACATAGTGTAGTTCTATGTCTCCCCTTGCCACATGGTCTCTAATGAAGTGATGTTTCACTTCAATGTGTTTTGTCCTAGAATGATGAACCGGATTTTTAGTTAGATTGATTGTGCTTACATTATCACACAAGACTTTGACCTTGGTGTAATGTAGCTCATAGTCCTCTAAGGTGTGCATAATCCAAAGGAGTTGGGAAACACATCCACCCATTGCCACATATTCTGCCTCCATTGTTGATAGGGCAACGCATGGTTGTTTCCTACTACTCCAACTAACTAAAGAAGACCCAAGGAATTGACACCCTCCACTTGTACTCTTCCTATCTAACTTACAACCCGCATAGTCCGAATCGGTGTATCCAATTAGGTCAACATTTGGGGTTCTAGGATACCAAAGTCCGACGTTTAGGGTCCCTTTCACATACCTTAGGATTCTCTTGACTACAACCAAATGGGACTCTTTGGCACACGATTGGTACCTTGCACACATACCTACCGCAAAGAGTATGTCGGGTCTACTAGCGGTTAGGTATAGGAGGCTACCAATCATGCTCCTATATTGTTTAGAGTCTACCATTTTGCCTTCAAGGTCACTATCCATTTTCACATTAGTTCCTATGGGTGTAGATGCTTCCTTAGCATGTTCTAAACCAAATTTCTTTAGCATCTCTTTAGCATATTTGGTTTGAAACACATGTGTACCTTCATTGGTTTGCTTAACTTGAAGACCTAAGAAAAAGGTTAACTCTCCTACAAGACTCATCTCAAATTCATCTTCCATACACTTGATGAATTCTTGTAGGAAGTCATTATTTGTTGACCCAAAAATGATATCGTCTACATAGACTTGGGCAACAAATATGTCCTTATCCTTAGATTTTAGGAACAATGTAGGGTCAATTGTTCCTCTCCTAAACCCCTTAGACACCAAAAATGAAGAAAGCCTCTCATACCAAGCCCGGGGAGCTTGTTTCAATCCATATAAGGCTTTTCTTAATTTAAATACGTGTCTTGGATAGTTAGGGTCCACAAACCCTGGGGGTTGTTCTACATAGACCTCTTCCTTAATGATTCCATTAAGGAATGCCGACTTCACATCCATTTGGTGGAGTGTAAAACCCATGTGAGCGGCATAGGCTAGTAGAATTCTAATTGATTCTAACCTAGCTACGGGGGCGTAGGTTTCATCATAATCTAATCCCTCAACTTGGTTAAACCCCCTAGCTACCAATCTAGCCTTGTTCCTAGTGATTTTACCTTGGTCATCTAATTTGTTCCTAAAAACCCATCTAGTGGTCACAATGGTACAATCAGTGGGTCTAGGAACTAGCTCCCATACTTCACTCCTCTCAAATTGGTTTAGCTCTTCTTGCATGGCCAAGACCCAATCAACATCTCCCAATGCTTCATCAATGGTCTTGGGTTCTAATTGGGAGATTAGAGCTATTTGACTAGTTTGATCCCTAAAGTATGACCTAGTCCTTACTCCTTGAGTGACATCACCCACAATTTGGTCAATGGGATGATCATGGTGATGTCTCAAGGGTCTAGAGGTTGTAGGTTCATTTACTCCTTCTTCCTCATCCTCTAGTGTGTTTCTTACTCCCCCTTGATCATTGCCCTCCAAATGTAGGTCTTGGATTCTTTGGGCAAGGGGTTGGACTTCTTCTATATCCTTATCAATAGAAGCCTTTCTAGGGTAAGTACTAGTGGTTTCATCAAATTTTACATTTGAGGACTCCTCAATCATTTTTGTCCTCTTGTTGTACACTCTGTAACCCCTACTAGTCAATGAATACCCTACTAATATTCCTTCATCGGCTTTTGACTCAAATTTTCTTAGGTCGTCTTTGGTGTTTAAGATGTAGACTTTACATCCAAAGACCCTAAAATAGTGGACTTGGGGTACTCTTCCATTCCAAAGTTCAAAAGGTGTTTTTCCTAAAAACCTATGTACTAACACCCGGTTTTGAATATAGCAAGCGGTGTTAACCGCTTCGGCCCAGAAGTAGCTAGGAAGAGAGTATGCATTAAGCATAGTCCTAGCAGCTTCTTGTAGGGCTCGGTTCTTCCTTTCAACTACCCCGTTTTGTTGAGGAGTTCTTGGGCATGAGAACTCATGCTTGTATCCATTTTCAACACAAAATTGTGTGAAACTAGCGTTTTGGAACTCCCCACCATGGTCACTCCTAATTCGGTTTATTTTGATGTTCTTTTCGTTTTCAACCCTTTTACTAAAACCTATAAAGATTTCTAGGGTATCATCCTTATGTTTCAAGAAATAGACCCAAGTAAACCTAGAGAAGTCATCAACTATCACTAAGCAATACTTACTTCCTACAAGTGATGGAGTACTATGGCAATCAAATAAGTCTATATGTAAAAGTTCTAAAGGCAATGAAGTGGTAATTGAAGTTTTACCTTTGTGTGATGCTTTGGATTGCTTACCCTCTTGGCATGCATCACACAACTTGTTCTTTTCGTACTTGATCATTGGGAGCCCCTTCACCAATTCTTCCTTGGCTACTCTTGCAATGCTCCTCATGTTGACGTGTCCAAGTCTCCGGTGCCACAACCACCCTTCTTCTTCTTTGGACATGAGACACTTAACAACATTGTTAGTAGCATAAGATAGATCAAGATAATACAAGTTTGCTTCTCTAAACCCTTCTAATATGATAGTGTTTGATTCACATTGTTTTATTACACATTTCTTAGCATGAAATTCTACTCTAAAACCGGCATCACATAATTGACTTACACTTAATAAGTTAAACTTCATATCCTTAATTAAAAGTACCTTATGAATTGAAATAGTGGGAGATACCTCAATTGTGCCCCTACCAATGATCCTTAACTTTCCACTGTTCCCAAAGGAGACCGTCCCTTCTCTTAAGTAGCTAATAGTGGTGAACTTGCTCACATCTCCGGTCATGTGTCTTGAGCATCCACTATCTACTATCCACAAGGTTGGGGCCTCCTTCACTTTTACCTAAACACGAAAAACACACTCTTTTGGTACCCATATTTTTGATCCAGAAGAATCATTTAAAAATTTCTTAGGTACCCATGCCTTCTTTGTGGTTCCCCTAGCCCCTAGTCTCCTAGATGCACCAATCCTACCGGTAAGTGAAACAAAGGCTACTTCCTTGGTCTTAGGCCTATAGCCCAATCCTGCCTTGTTATATACCGCCCTTTGGCTGTTAATGATCATATCAAGGTTACTTGATCCTACTTGAAATTTCCTAAGGGCTTTTGTGAGGTCATCTACTTGTTTCCTTAACTCCTTATTTTCATTTTCAATATGTGAAACATGTGGAGAGGTAGAACTAGCATGCAACTCCTTAAGTTTAATAGTCTCTACTCTAAGCATGGCAATTTCTTCCTTAAGGTCCTTAATTCTACTTTTAGCCTTAGCTAAATCCATGTTCGTGCTAGAAATAATTTTCACTAAGGTAGAAGAGGGTAAGTGGTATACCTCACTTACCGAAGCTTCTGACTCTGATGATGATGAGGTGGAGAGCTCTCATCTTCACTGCTTGAGCTTCGTTCATCGTCTGAAGAGTCTGAATCATCTTGTGCCATAAGAGCGAAGTGGGAGACTTGCTCTTCTTCTTCCTCTGAGGATGAGGGATCGTCCCAAGTCGCCTTGAGGTTCATGGCACTCTTCTCCTTCCCCTTTGATCTCTTCTTGTCACTCTTCTTCTTCTCTTCCTTCTTGTCCTCCCTCTTCTTCAACTGGGGACACTCATTCTTCATATGTCCCTCTTGATGACAGTTGTAGCAGATTATCTCCTTGGGCTTCCCTTACCTTTGGCCCCTTTCCTAGCATATGATTTGTTAGAAAAACTTTTAAATGCTTTACGAAACTTTCTTACCATAAAGGCCTCTTGGTCACTATCCATAAAGGCACTTGACTCCTCCGAGTCTGAGGATGATGAGTAGATCACCTTCTTCTTTTCCTTTCTCCTCTTCTTCTCCTTTTCTGCAACAAAAGCAATATCTTTCTCTTTTGCCGAAATGTTAGCTTGCTCATGCAGTTCAAATTCACAAAATAGATCGTCTAATTTAACTAAAGATAAGTCCCTCGATACCTTGTAAGCATCAACCATGGATGCCCACAGGGTGGTTCTCGGGAAGGCTTGTAAGACATACCTGACGATATCCCGGTTTTCGATTTTCTCTCCAATTACATGGAGCTCGTTGATCACTTCCTTTACCCTTCCATGCAGCTGATTGACGGTTTCGTTGCTCTTCATGGAGAGGGATTGCAGTTGGGCCACCAACAAGTCCTTCTTGGCTCTTCTGGACTCGTTTGACCCCTCGTTCAGTTCTACCAACTTGTCCCATAACTCTTTGGCGCTCTTGAATGGCCCCACCTTGTTCAGTTGCTCCTTCGAGAGCCCGCACTGCAGTGTAGTGGTGGCCTTGGCATTTAACTGCGCCCTTTTCATCACTTCTTTAGACCATGTTCTCATAGGGGTAGGATCTCCTCTTTCATCGACGGGCGCCTCGAAGCCATCTGCAACACTTATCCAAGTTTCTATGTCATTCATAAGATAGTACTGCATTCTACCTTTCCAGTACGCGAAGTCGTTGCCGTCGAAGAATGGTGGTCGTGCGGTGGAGTATCCCTCTTGAAACGCCATTACAGATGTTCTGGTTGATTGTTAGATCTTCCAAAACGCACCGGCTCTGATACCAACTGAAAGATCGATGTAGGCGTGCAGAGGGGGGGGTGAATGTACTTTCACGGATCATTTTGATCTCTACACAGATGTTAGCGCAGCGGAAATAATATGTAAAGGAAATAACAATGCTAACAAGAATTCTTTTACTTGGTATCCACCCAGATGGGTGACTAATCCAAGGATCCACGCCGCGAGCACCACTTTTCACTATCGAAAAGTCTCCTTGAGGTGGAGAAACCTTTACAGCAATAGCTTCCTCTTTACAGATGTAGAATTATAGTGGAGGAAGCAAAAGATCACTCTACGATTGGGCAGCACTTCGTTACTGTACGGAATTGTACAGACACGTGTAACGAGGCCTCCTTTTATAGGTAAAAGGACAGATTCGCAGTCTGTCCAGACTCGCACCAGTCGACTGCCCAGATGGCAGTCGACTGCCCCGGCATTAAATGCCTTCCAACGGCTAGCAAACAGCTAGCCAACGGCTAGTTTTGGGGTGTACCAGTCGACTGCCCCTTGGCCAGTCGACTGGTCCGAAGCTGTGAACTTTCTGTGAGTTTTGGCAGTCGACTGCCTCTGGGCCAGTCGACTGCCCTGCCTCCCAGCTCAGTTCCAGCCACTCTGAACCTTCTCCTTCGCGTGTGCCTTCAGGTCTGCTCCCTTGGCTCGCCCTTGGAAGTCCTCTTCCTTTGGCTATCGTCCCTCGGATGCGCACGCAAGCCTTCCCTTGGCTTGCCTCCATGCCACCCTTCACGTGTGCCCTTTGAAGTCCACTTCCCGGCTTGCCCTTGGAGCTCTCCTCCCTCGGCTCTCGTCCCTCGGATAGGTCCACCAAGTGTGATTCTCCAAGTCCTGCAAACTCAATCACACATATCAAATACAACACAACACTCTAACTTTAAACTTATTCGCCCACACATCAAAACCATGATCTTCCAATCATTCAAGGGCCGATTACCTCAACAACCGATCCATGATCTGTGATCGGTCAGGGTGACCGATTACAAGGAGTCCGCGATTTCTAGTTTCTCACTGTGGACCGATCAGGCTGGAGCCTGATCGATCAGGGCTTACCCTGATCGGTCTGGTGACCGATTAGGGTCATCTCTGATCGGTCTGGTGACCGATCAGTAGTTGTAATTTTAATTTGAAATCGTTGTCAGACTTCTGATCGCGTCTGCGTTTTCTCTGTTACCTGCTGATATTGTGTGATATTGTTTGATATGCATTTGCTAAGCTTCTATTGGAGTGTGCAGGCTTTACAGGGATGATTCAAACAATGGAGGATAGTCAAATGGGGACTTTCCATTTAGCAGGTTTGTATGTATTCTTTTCTCAGGTTTCAACGGCTTTTGAGGCACGGCTGGCGACTGACGGAGGCTCAGCTAAAGAGATCATAAGTGGACTGAGTGCTCAGGGAGGTCAGTGGGTTCAGGCTGTGCTCAGGGGTGCTGACGAAGCTTGGCAACGAGGAGAAGAGGCTTAAGACGAAGCTGGAAGCAGAGGAGCGACATAGAGACGAACAGACAGAAAACTTGAGGAGTTTGGTTGGGTTGTTTGTGTGCTCTCTGTTGCTTCGTGCTTAAGGGTTTTTCTGCTACATTCTTGAGAGAGTTTCCTTCTTAGTCTCGTGAGCTTAATTGTTATCCTATTGAGATGCTTGTGGAGAGGTTTCTCCACCGAGAAGGAGGCTATATCTTTATCCGGGTCACCGGGGCTTGATCTGCCGACGATCAAGGGATTGCCCACCTTACGGGCACGCCAAGGAGTAGGGGCAAGTTATCCCCGAACCTTGTACATCCTCGTGTTAGCGTCTTTGGTTTGTATTCTTCGTTTCTGCATTTCTGTTAAGTTTGTTTCTCTGTATATGTTTTGTTTCCGCTGCTGCTAACCTAAGTGCAGAAAGGTTTCAAAGAGAGCAAGAGTTTTGTGTCTGGCTACATTCACCCCTTCTATAGCCATCCAAGCACCAACACCCATGACCTGGAGCAAATCCGGTCAGACTTCTTGATCCCTTCCGACCTCCACATGCGCTTACCCAAGTCAACCGATCGGCCCGACTCCGCTCCATTGGGCTACGTTACTTTGTCTCGAGACCACCTGCAGGCTGGTCTCAGATTTCCCGTTCACCCTTTCATCTCCTCTGTTTGTGATTATTTTTAGATCCCTTTATCCCAATTGGCTCCGAACGCCATACGCCTAATGTGCGGCTCCATCATCATTTTCACCTTATATAAAATTTCTCTTGAGCCCGAGCGCTTCCATTACCTTTTTTTACCCCAAACAGCAAGAGTCCGGTGACTTCTTCTTCCAAGCCCGAGCCAAGGCTTCCTTCCTCTTGAATCTCCCCTCTTCCAACAAGGGATGGAAAGAGCGTTATTTCTTCGTCAAACCCACTTTGGCTCCGAGTTGGCCCCTGGCTTGGATCGAGGAGCTTCCTGTTTCCAACCTCCTCCTGAGAACCTATTGCACTTCTACAGCCTTCCAGACTGTCACGACCGAGTTGGAGGGTAGGCACTTTCACGGAGGGTACCTGCTAAAGGAGGAAATTCTTTCCACCTTCGGTCTCAGCCCCAGGCCGGTCCCCTCATTGTCCGTGGTCCTTCCTATGCTTCTATCCACCTCCTTGAAGGAAGGCTTCAGACTGGATGAGGCCGAGCTGCGAGCCCGGGTCGCGGCCGAGTTGGCAGCCAGGGGAGGTACCTCAACAGAGGACGCCTTGGCAGACCCGACCCCGACCGTCCAGGAGTTGGCGCCCACTGCTTCTAAGACAGCGTCACTCCCACCGGCCCAACAGCGTACTCCTTCCAAGCGTCGACGAGCATCTTCTCCGACAGGAGGCTCGTCTCGTCCTTCTTCCAGCAAACAACTGGAGAAGAAGAAGAAAAAGAAAAAGAAAATGGCTCTCAATTCGGGAGCCCTTCCGACTTCCACCGCTATCGTGCCCTTTGTGGCTCCGGTCGCTAATTCTTCCGCCGCCATAGCCTTTGACAACCCTCTAGGCAATTAGCCTGCTACTGCCCCTACAGTCGACCCTGCTAACGACCCTGTGTCCGACCCCCCTGCTGTTGCCCCAGCTGCCAACCCCTCTGCTTCCTCCAATGCTTCTGACCTGCCAATACCTGAGGGGTTGAGAACTCCATCTGCTGAGGAGCCAATCGAGCATCCGATGCTGCACCTCTTGGTGTCCACTCGGTCCGACTGCCACCTGAAGATGCCTCCGGGCGAGCTACCCGATCGACATCAAGATCTTCGCCTGTACGGGTCGGTGGCTGACCGCTATGCCCAGGGACTCGAGGAATCTTACTTCCAGGGTCCTTGTAATAAGGTTGATGCCTTCTTCCTCAAGGCCACTCAGGTATGCCTGGATTCATCTAGTTCCTTATTGAGCCTTCCATCTTCTACTCTTAAAATCGGTACCTGCTTTGCAGTTTGCGGGAACTTGCCATGGTTTTTCTATGACCCTTCTGGCCCAGTCTTCGGCTCGGGCTAAGGCCAAGAGAGAAGTGGAGCATCTGAAGAGCCAACTGGAGCACGCCCAGCTTATCTCTGACGAACCCGCTTTGACAAATCTGTGAGCCAAGGTCGAGGCTCTCTAGGACCGCCTAGCTCACTCTGAGGAGCAGCTGGAGGCTGCACACGGCCAGGTCGAGGTAGCTACCTCGGCTGTATCTCAAACGAACCTTCGGATCTCCACCCTGAGGCATAATTAGCGAAAGGCCTGGGGTCTCCAGGCGAAGGCCCAGGACAAGTTGATGCAGGCGGAGGCCAAACTTCAAGAAGTGTCCGCCGTCGTCGACCCTCTCCGGGCCCAACTGGAGCTCAAAGATGCCAAGGTGTCGGCACAGGCACAGAGGATAACCGAGTTGTCTGCCGAGCTCTCCTTCAAGGATCAATCATTACGAGACCAAAAGGAGGAGTTTGAGCGACTGATGAAAGAGAAGACAAAGTGGGAGGCAGCTCGAGCAGAGCTAGCAAAACTGCGCTCTTACAAGGAGAACGAAGTTGCACGCCTGGAGGCGCATAGGCTCGAGTGCATCAATGCCAAGGCCCATACTGACAAATCTCCTTGTGATTTCTGGACGTAATGACACACCAAGGAATTAGTGTCGTCCGACAACTCAAACTGGGCTGGTATCTACCCCCCGATATGCCTCCCACAGCCGTTCGGCTTAAGGATATGTGTAAAGACCTGCCTGGCATAACAAAGCAACCCTTTAAGTGAGGGTCGGGCATTCTGTTTTGTCTTTCTTTCTTTGCATGTGTACGGGCAACTGTCCTCTGGCGATGTAATGCTTTTGTCGAATGAAATTTTCCCTTTCTCTCGAGTCTCTCGTGACTGCTTTTGCCGCCGAGCATTAGTGATCCGAGTGAGAACCGTTTAAACGCTGGGCTTGAGAGACGTCTACGTTACGTGAGACACTGAGCTGAGAGGTTAAGAACAGACAACCTCTAAAGGCTGGTTGCACGGGAAAAAGTGCACCCAACTCGTCGGACCCGAGTTCTGAGCCCTCTACTCAGACAATGCTCAGGGAGCCAAGGTTGTCTGACTAAGTCGGGCCATGGTAACAGGGATCAGCACGCGCCCAACCCCGAGATGTCCTGCTTATACAGATTTGGCCAATTGGTTGAGTCAAATCCAGGGAGCGTGGGCCGCCACGCGTCCGATCAGCACCTGAACCAATGGATTGCGGGAGCTGACCCGTCTATAAGATTTGCTGCTTTGAGTTAGTCCGAGGCGTGGGTCACCCCGTCCCTCGGACTGAACCAGGGATTTGCGGAGTTGCCGTTTGCGGGATTTGACCCCTTGGTTGGACCGATCCGGGGAGCGTGGGTTGCCACGCGTCTGCCCGGGACCTGAACCAAGGGATTTGTGATCCATCGGTGGTCTGGGCCAGGCCAGCCCTCTTTGGCTCGATCATCAGACTGACTCGCTTTCATCTTTTCGGTTGTCTCATCGGGCCGATTCATATTCCAATTTCTACTAATTGCATTAACTGTCGAGGGGACGCATCAGTGGGTGAATGACGTATCGGGCTGCGAAGCGTCAATCAATAGTCATGGGCATCTCAGGCGACGAATCGTTTTACACTGCCCGCACGCTTACGTCCCGTCGAGCCTCGATACTTTCCCATGACATAACGGAGGATGACCGTTTGATCCCGCGATTTACCAAGGCATTCTATGGACGGCTGAGATCGCTCGTCTTCTCCTATATATAGGCGGTGACCACAGGGATCACTTCAGCAAAACCAATATCTCGTGTCCCTTTCCATTTTTCGTCCAGCTCTCCATATGTCTACCACCTCCTCAGAGGAACTGTTTCCCATCAAAAGGTCATATACTCTCTCGGATGAGGACTCCTATCTGTCTTCCTCAGAAGATGTAGACAGGGAATTCCTCGAGATGATGCTTCCTCCGGATTCCCCGCTTCCGACGGGGATGTTTCCGGCCACCACTTCCCCTCGCGAGGTTACTTCACGTAAGGGGAAAGGACTGGTGAGCGAGAGGTCGGCTTCCATTCTGGAGGTCACCCCTATGGACGACCTACCTTTGGAAACCACACGTCAGATGCTTCGGTCGGCCACTTTTTCATCTTCACTTGGTACTGCCGCCATTCCCCACCCAACAGCGAACCAAGGTGTCTGCTCTTGCAAAACCTGCTGTCGCAGCTCCTTCGTCTTCCCGGGTGACCTCCCCTCTGGAGCTCACCTATCCTCCGCCAGGGCACAAGGTATCTCTTTCTCCGCCAACTTGTGAAGCCCCCTCGTCTGGCTTCAGTTGGGGGCTTTCATTCCAGCGTCCTCTGCCTAGGTTGCCCCTCGACCCCACTATCCAGCGGGGTTTCTTTTATTGCATTCTCGCCAACCTCGGCTGGTTCGCCTCCTGCGAGCCGAGATGGTTCTTTAGGCGAGTCGGGCAGGCAGACTGCCTCGACCAATGCTGGAGGGGCTATTATCAGCTGGTCCCTGCACTTGGTCGGATCCTCTCGAGCCGACCCTGCGACGGGCTACTACTCTAGCTGCAAGTCCTGGCGCCAGGGATAGGTTCGGGCGATGCCTCGGTGTGGTCCATTCGGCAAGCGTGGTCCGAATGGTTTATCCTCGGGATCCCTACCAACGCGCCCTTCGTCTCGAGGGCTAGTCAGATTTGCTTTGCTTTTCTTTCTACTTACGCTTCTCTCTTATGGATTCTAATGCTTGCTGTCTTTCTAGCAAGCGGCGCGCCCGGTTTGGGAACTCGAGGAACTTGTAACCCTCAAGGTCCAGCTTCAAGAGGTACGCTACATCATCTCCACTTTCAAGGCCGACCTGAAGGCCAAAGAAGAGGAGCGAGCTGCCTGCGCTGCTGAGCTCGATAAACTTAGACAAAAGCACGAGGTCCAATCATCTGTGCTGAAGGCAACTCAGCGGCGTTTACAACGCCTCAAAGCGTATGCCGATTTCCTGCGCTTGGACAAGTCCCAGAAAGAAACCTTCCGAGCACCATGAACTAGGGTCGGTTGTTATGAAGGATGTTTTCTTTGTTGTCTTTCCATTGCCTAGGGGGCACACCCCATTTTTGTACTAGTCTTATCTTCATCAATGCCAACCTTTCGCCTTTCTCTGTTTTTATACGTATATTCGTGATGCTTAAGTGTTAAGGCTCTGGGCAGCGTGAGCATCCCGAGCGAGGGTACTACGGCCCGACCCAACTTCATCGATTGAAACATGCGAGCGTAACGATTTCTGAATATCGACCCTTCTAGAGGGGATAATCAATACTTTGTGAATGTCAGAGCGAAGCACTTAAGCATGATAGCAACTTGATCGAAAATGAGTGATCTAGTGCTTGGAGTGCCCTTCAAAGTTAACTAAATGAAGTTGCCAACTCGGGCAATCTGCGATGCTCTTGCCAGCCGTGTGCCCCATAAAGCTCCTGAAGGATCGTTTCTGGCGTGCTAGAGGGGGGTGAATAGCGATTTTCGGATCTTTCTTGTACCTGTGTTGTTAGTTGCATAGCGGAAACAATAATAAACAAAACAAACAACGCTAACAAATCGGTTTTACTTGGTATCCACCCCGGATGGGTGACTAATCCAAAAATCCGTTGGTGGATCACTCCCCGGATAACCTCCGATTAGCCCTCGTTGCTCCTTGTGGGTGGAGAAACCTCGCCACAACACCAAGCAGACCTCTGAGCACAAAGACTACTATCTTACCTTTAACCAAGACAAGATTCGTCAAGAATCTCAGCCACCACGAAGTCCTCTTTAAATAGGACTCGGGCTGAAACCCCCGCCACCAGTCGACTGCCCCCAGGGCAGTCGACTGGTGCCACTGAAATTCGACCGTTGCACCCCAACGTTCGAATTCTCAGCCAACTCACCAGCCGCTACCAGTCGACTGCTCCCAGGGCAGTCGACTGGTCCAGTGGCCAGACCCTTTCTGTGAGTTTTACCAGTCGACTGCCCTACTGCCCTACTTACACCTAGGGTTTCCCTTCCCGAGTACACTTCTCTCAGCAGTCGACCCTAGGACTTTCCCGAGTACAATCACACAGCACTTGTACCCTCACGACTCGACTGACTCCTCCTCCGCAGCCTTGACTGTTGCCTTCGCGCGCTCTTCATTTTCGGCTCCCGTCCCTCGGATGCACGCAAGTCTCCAGCTTGCCTCCATGCCATCCTTCACGCATACCTCGAAGTCCGCGCCCATCAGCTCATCGTCCATGCTCTCCAAGGTCCCTCGGATGCGCACGCAAGCCTCCAGCTTGCCTCCATGCCATCCTTCACCGTATCGAGGCCGTCCAGTCAAGTCCATATGTGTAACCTGTACAACCTGCACACTCAACATACACATATAAAAACACAAGGGTAAAACTAACTTAAACCCTTTGCCCAAACATCAAAACACTTGGTCACTCCGGACCACAGATTGCCTCAACAAATCCACACTGGTGTCTCCCCTTCGGGTCCCGCTAGAGGGATGACCAATTCACGGAGATGTCAGGGAGATATTCCCGATTTAGGACTCGAGAGATTCGCGCACTCGGTCGAGCAAGACTCAAGGAGTGTGGGCCGTCACGCGTCCGACTGAGGGCCGATCCGAGGGATAGATGGGAGCGGATCCCGATTATAACTAGTGCAGAGACGAGAGTCTGGACACTGATTCAGGCCAATTCTTAGGAGCTTGGGCCGCCACGCGTCTGATCGGAGACACTGAATCGAGTGGGGCGTGGAAGCTGGTCCACTTATAACTTGCTGGCGAGGCAAGAGTTTTGCGCACACGGTCGAGCAAGACTCAGGGAGCGTGGGCCGCCACGCGTCCGCCTGAGAGCCGATCCGCGGGATAGATGTAACTTTTGCGCACACGGTCGGGCAAGACTCAGGGAGGCTGGGTCACCACGCGTCTGACTGAGAGCCGATCCGCAGGATAGATGTAAGTTTTACGTACACGGTCGGGCAAGACTCAAGGAGCGTGTGCCGCCACGCGTCTGACTGAGAGCCGATCCGCGGGATAGATGGGAGCGGATCCCGATTATAACTCGTGCGGAGACGAGAGTCTGGACACTGGTTCAGGCCGATTCTCAGGAGCGTGGGCCGCCACGCGTCCGATCGGAGAGACTAAACCGAGTGGGGTGTGGAAGCCGGTCCACTTATAACATGCTGGCGAGGCAAGAGTTTTGCGCACACGGTCGGGCAAGATTCAGGGAGCGTGGGCCGCCACGCGTCCGCCTGAGAGCCGATCCGCGAGATAGATGTAACCTTTGCGCACACGGTCGGGCAAGACTCAGGGAGCGTGGGTCCGCCACGCGTCCGCCTGAGGGCCGATCCGCCGGATAGATGTAACTTTTGCGCACACGGTCGGGCAAGACTAAGGAGCGTGGGCCGCCACGCGTCCGCCTGAGGGCCGATCCGCCGGATAGATATAACTTTTGCGCACACGGTCGGGCAAGACTAAGGGAGCGTGGGCCGCCACGCGTCCGCCTGAGAGCCGATCCGCGGGATAGATGTAACTTTTGCGCACACGGTCGGGCAAGACTCATGGAGCGTGGGCTGCCACGCGTCTGACTGAGAGCCGATCCGCGGGATAGATGGGAGCGGATCCCGGTTATAACTCGTGCGGAGAGGAGAGTCTGGACACTGATTCAGGCCGATCTCAGGAGCGTGGGCCGCCACGCGTCCGATCGGAGACACTGAATCGAGTGGGGCGTGGAAGCTGGTCCACTTATAACTTGCTGGCGAGGCAAGAGTTTTTCGCACACGGTCAGGCAAGATTCAGGGAGCATGGGCTGCCACGCGTCCGACTGAGAGCCGATTCGCGGATAGTAGCTCGTTCAGAGACGAGAATCTGGAGTACCTGCAAGTGGAGTGAGGACTATGTTTTCCACTATCATGGATGTTTTACATCCACATTACAACTTCTCATTCAGCATCCCGGTATGGTTGAAGGCGAATCGCACTCCATGATCGATCCAGCCTTTTTCGTCTCAGTCTCTAAGTAATAAGTGTTGGGACCGGGTGCATGTTGACATGGATGCGGGTTCGTAATTTTAAAAATTAATTACGTGCAGCGGAAGGTTTAGCATAAATAATTTCTCAAATTATTTAACCACACATCTAAGCATGCAATTTTATCTTGTGTAGACATGATCATATATTTAAAATTTTGCAGAAACATAAACTAATTTACGTATTACCTCGCGTAACTCGAAGGAAGGGACGAGATCCAACCGTAAGCGTCCCTTGGAAGCTCCGCCTCTATTCGCGTCCACGCCGAGTATCTTCGGGATGACTTCGCAAAGCCACGAGTTTCGTGTTCTCGAGAACTACTAGATTCTCCGAGAACGCGACGAGAAAAACCAAGAGAGAAGTCGGAAGACTAACCACAAAAGGATGGCCGGAATCAAAATTCCGGCGAAGCAAAAGAAGAGGCTTGCGGCAAAAAGATCCTTGCGGCAAACTCTAATTCCGGCAGCACCTTCTTCCGGCCAAGAGATGGCCGGAGCTTCCTTCTCCGGCAGCAGGTGGTGGTCGGCAGGGAAAGGGCAGGGGCGGCCGGCTGGTGCTCCTTCTTGGGGCTGGTTGGCGCACGGCAAGAAGGGGAGAAGAGAAGGAGAGAAAGAGAGGGAGAGAGCCTATGCCTTCATCTCTTCGATTATCACCCAAGCCTTGCCTTGGGTCCTTTATATAGTGGCCTCTCAACCATCAAGCCTCTCAAATATGGAATAACTTATTCCATCATGCCAAGTTTGATTTTATATCATGGTTAAAATCATATTTTAATTCATGATAAAAATCAATCAAGTCTCTTCTCTCCTATGGAATAAATTTCCTTATCATGGTAAATCAATCCATGATTGATTTTATAAAATAAACCAATCCATGGTTCATTTTAATTTCCATGAAAAATAAACCAAACCTTGGTTTATTATATAAAAATTTATATCATCCATAATTTTATAAAACAAACCACACTTGGTTTATTTTATAAATTGAACCAAAAACTTGGTTCTCTCCCTTTGTTGTGGCCGGCCAAGCAAAGAGGATGGAGGCCCTCTTTGGCCGGCCCATCCAAGCCAAGCCCCAATGAATTAAACTTATTTAATTCATCTATTAAGTCTTCAAAAGACTTAGCCATTTTACGCTTCCGATGCGTCTCTGAAAAATTCAGATTCGACTTATCGTTTGACTCAACCAAACTTAATCTCTCTTGATTGGAAAACCCAATTTTCAACTAGTTTTAAATCCTCGGATTACTCGTAGTGCGTGTGACTAAATAGGCTTTCGATTTATGTTGGCCGTCTATAATTAATTCAATTATAGAACGATCATGGAGTGACACCTAGTAGTACATCATGATCCCCAATTAATCGAAAGATCAACGGTTGACCTCAGAAAAATTCCTGAAACCCTTCAGCGCTATAATGAATCGTGCCCCATTCCCTTCACCATCTTATACCCACTTGGTTCAGGACATGGTCTATGTGTGTCAGTCCCCACTAGGCTGACTACGTCACACCTAGCCCAAGTACGTTTTCTCGTCCTACGGATTCTAATTACTCTCCATGTATTTAAGAGATTCATACTCTGAACATGTCATGCTCTGGCCAGAGGCTTCGAGTAACAATTCGACGATAGGCCTCGGGTATACATCTCCTCGCAAGGAGTGGTGAATCCTTTGTAGGTTGTTCAAACATCTTCGGGCACTTCGGCTTATACCCAATCATCCTGGGTTCACACCTCCTTGGAGACGCTTGCTTAAGATGTCAAGTATAAGTCTCCATGACCAAGATGACTTGAACACCGTAAGTCAACGGAACATCGCACTTAAGCTGCAGTAAGAACTTCACTGACATATCTATATGTAGACTACCATATGAAGTTTACAGTCAGTCACTCCAATGAACTATTTCCCTTAACTAGCATTCATGTTATCTCCGGACATCTCAATGTCACCAGCCCAGTGAGAATCAAACTAATTAGAGAATAACCCATGCTAGTCTCAAACAGAATTAAATAGTGTCCGTATTTATCAATTCATCGACTAGGGACATTTCAATACTTCACAATTGCACATGTAGAGATAATCCCTAGTTGTGAATTCATCACAAATTCTCTCATGCTGTGAATTGTATTGCGGATATTCAGTAAATGAGTTTAAGATCTCAATCAAATACACAAACATGTATACTCAATTAGTGAATATTCATTTATTAGAATAAATGATTACAATCATAAGCGATTGCCTTAGGACACTTCTCTCATATCACTAACAATAAGCCCCCGAGGCGGCTTCTGAATAACTTTGAAGGGTCCTCCCCACTGCGGCTCCAGCTTGCTTACATCTCCGACAGGCTTGATTCTCTTCCAGACCAGGTCCCCCACTTGGAACGTCCTCGACAGTACCTTCCAATCATACTTCTGTTTCATCTTCTGCCGATACGCGAACATCCGAGAGGCTGCTTTGTCTCGGATTTCGTCGACCAGGTCCAGCTCCAGCCGCCTCCTTTCTGAGTTATCCTCGTCATAGGCCGCACGCCGATCTGACTCACATCTGACCTCGACCGGAATCACCGCTTCGCTCCCGTAGACTAGCTGGAACGGTGTGTACCCCGTGGTTTATTTGTGTGTAGTCCGCAGGACCCATAGGATGCTCGGGAGCTCATCTACCCACGTTCCGCCAATATGATCCAGCTTAGTCTTTAATCCCTTAAGAATCTCTCGGTTGGCCACTTCTGCCTGACCATTGCTTTGGGGATAGACTACCGAGATGAAGGCTTGCTTGATACCATACTTCGCGCACCACTCCTGTATCCTTCGACCTTGGAACTGCCTTCCATTGTCCGAGACAATTTTTTGCGGGATTCCATATTGGCATAATATGTCCCGCCACAGGAACTTCATCACTGCCTGCTCGGTGATACGTGATAGGGCCTCAGCCTCTATCCACTTGGAAAAGTAGTCGATGGCCACCAACAAATATTTCTTCTGGGCGGTAGCAGCTGGGAACGACCCCACAATGTTCATGCCTCACTGATCAAAAGGGCAGGAGACTGCCGATGCTTTCATTGTCTCTGCGGGTCGATGTGGTAGGCAATGATGTGATAACCACTATTTTGTTGATTATTTTAGGCTTTAAAATCCATGTTTGATTCACATTTTATATGCTTAAGTTTGCAATGTTATTAGGTTTCATGTATTCCCTTCATTTTGGCTTTTAATTCAAATCTTTGTATATTTGGGATATTTTTGGCACTAAATTTGAATATCATTTTGTAGGTTTCAATTGATCATGAATCTAGATCAAATTGGGTCAGACTTGAGTCAGCATTGGATCCAGATCAAAGGGATCAAGCATTGGATTATTAGGAGCCGTCCATTCTAGAGAACGGCTGGATCTGAGCCATCGGTCAACTTTTGGTCGATCCGAGTTCAAGATAGAATCAATCATGACCAGAGATCAAGATCTGAAAATTTCAGCCAAATCAAAAGTGATCTGACCGTTGGATCGAGCTCAAGATGTTCTAGACCATCCGTTCAAGAAAAGGGACGATCTGGACCATCCGCCACTGATCTGGTTAATCCGAGCTGGGATAGGTAGATCAAGGCCTTTGATTGGGATATGTGGAGTTTTGTTCAGATCTGAAGAGATCCGACCGTTGGATGAAGCCAAATTGATCTCAGCCGTCCGTTGCTTCCATCATCACATGACTGAACCCAAGGCATGGGCTGAGTTGTGGCTTGGTTGATTGAACCGAACACAAACTGACTGAACCAGAGGGCTGGTTGAACCAACTGATGAGCTGGGCTGAGATTGAACCCAAGCTGCACTCAACTGGCTGGTTTGAACCAGGGCCGAATTTGGCTGAACTCAAGTGAAGGGCTGAGCTGGACCAGAGCTGAACAAAACCGCTGACTGAATCCGAGCCGCTGAAGCTGGCTTGATCGACCGAACCACGTGCAGCCAGGACAAAAGGAAGCAGAGGCGCGGAAGCTAGGGCATCTTCTCGACATTTTCTCAATCGGGGATCACACGCCGGCGACTCAATCTTCCCCGCCCATCGCCGCCGCCGGCCATTGCACAGCTAGGGTTAGGGGTTCCAACCTTAGCCGGCCGGAGTTCATCATCGCCACCTTCTTCTTCTCCACCATTTCATCGCCGCCGCAAGCTAGGATTAGGGGTTCCAACCCTAGCCGGCCGGAGCTCGATCGATCAGTTTGAGGGTTCCCGACTCGATCCGATCACTTCATCCAATCTCCATCCACTCTCCACTCACCTCCACCGCACGCGATCATCTCTTCAACTCCGGCAGTTTTCTCTTCACAGCAAATCAAGTTTCTCATTGCAGTTTTTCCTTCATTTTTACAGGCAATTTCTTTCCAGCAAATCAAGTTTTCGATCCAGTAGTCAGCTTCTTCACAGATTTTCCAGCAATTCTTCATTTGTTCTTCCCAGCAGTTGTTTCCAGCTCAATTCAGTTCCAATTTCTTCACAGCAGATGTCCAGTTTCAGCAATTCAGTTTCTTCCTTCCAGAAATTCCCTTACAGCACTCCATCACAGCAAGCCATTTCCGGCAGTTCAACAGCATTCGGCAGTTTTTCTTTCCATTAGCTTTTTAATCAATGTTTGAATTGGTTGTGTTTGATTGTTAAATGTTAGGTGTTTGATCTATTTTTTTGAATTGCTTGTATTGATGATCTTCCACAATTCAAATGGCACGAACTTTTGTCATTTTAATTCATACACATGAGGTGTTTGGTTAAATGTTTGTTAGAACAATTTCTTTCAATTGTAACGTTTCTTAGTTGCTTACTTTGATTTTTGTGTTGCTCTTTCCAAGCTTAATGTTCATGTCTCATTTAAATGCAATTAAGCTAGATCAGTCTAGATTTCTTCAATGCTAATAGTTGTGCTTCATGTCTAGGTTTTATTGATGCTTATCTCTTAAATGTTTCTTTCACATTGCCTTTTCTTTTCTGCAATTGTAGTTAGGTTAATTCAGATTTCATTACCTGTCTTGTCTTGTCTTAATTAGAATTAGATTTCATATTTGCTCTGTTATTCATTTTGTAGTCTTGAAGTTCAAATCCAAAACCCAATTTCATATTCAAAACCCAAAAGCAATAAGATTCAATCATGAGAATTATCTTGCACTAACTACATTCGTTGGGAGACGATTCGAGTTACTCTATGCTACATTAGTTTAGAGGAATTCGGTACTTAAATTGTATTTGAAACCGTACCACGACAAAAACGGTTGTCATGATGCTTTTGGCAAGATAGGCAGGTGGCGACCAGCTCGTTGGCGTCCTTCTGCAGGGTTGGCCAATAATAGCCTGACATTAGTGCCTTCCGAGCCGTCGCGCGAGCCCCTGCGTGGTTTCCACAGATTCCCAAGTGAATTTCTCGCAGCACATAGTCTGCGTCTTCGTCGCCCAGGCACTTGAGCAGGGGTTCGGAGAACGCTCTTCTGTATAACACATCTCCGACCATGGTGTACCGAGTTGCATGCTTCTTGAGCCACCGA
>JAGFNQ010002388.1:116918-135951 GCA_024364735.1 Boesenbergia rotunda | reverse complement strand
GATCTCAATCAAATACACAAACATGTACACTCAAATAGTGAATATTCATTTATTAAAGTAAAATGATTACAATCATAAGGCGATTGCCTTAGGACACTTCTCTCATATTACTAACAAACTCCCACTTGGCCTAATGCCAATCGCTACGGTATCCAATACCACAGGCTCTAACATGACCCTCAAACTTGCTTTGAGGCAAGGCCTTAGTTAAAGGATCCGCTAAATTCCTTTCAGTGGGAATTTTCTCAATTTGTATATCATTCCTACTTATAATCTCTCTGATCAGATGATAGCGGCGAAGCACATGTTTGGATCGCTGATGAGACCTTGGTTCCTTTGCTTGTGCAATAGCTCCATTGTTGTCGCAGTAAACCGGCACTGCTTCATCAATGGTTGGAACCACACCAAGTTCTGAGACAAACTTCTTGATCCAGACTGCTTCCTTTGCTGCTTCCGAAGCTGCAATATATTCCGCTTCCGTGGTAGAATCCGCTACGGTGTCTTGTTGGAACTCTTCCAACTTATTGCGCCTCCATTCAAAGTAAATACGTATCCAGACTGAGATTTGGAGTCATCCTTATCTGTCTGGAAACTGGCATCTGTATACCCACGTATTACCATATCTCCTTCTCCATATATTAGGAACACATCCTTAGTTCTTCTTAAGTACTTAAGGATTGTCTTGACAGCCGCCCAATGATCCATTCCTGGATCAGACTGGTATCTGCTTGTGACGCTCAGAGCATACGATACATCGGCCTAGTACATAACATAGCATACATGATAGATCCTATTGCGGATGCATAAGGAATCTTATTCATGCAAATCCTCTCGTCTTCTGTGCGCGGACACATAGACTTTGAAAGGTTGATCCCATGCCTGATGGGAAGGTAACCTTTATTGAATTCTGACATGCTAAACCTTTTTAGCACTCGGTCTATATATGTAGACTGCGAAAGACCAAGCAACCATTTTGATCTATCTCTATAGATTCTAATCCCAAGGATATAGGTTGCTTCTCCCAGGTCTTTCATGGAGAAAATTTTGGGCAACCAAATTTTAACCGACTGTAAGACTGATATATCGTTTCCTATAAACAATATCTCATCGACATATAGTACTAGGAATACGACTACACTCCCACTAACATTCTTGTACACACAAGGTTCGTCAGGATTTTGTGAGAAATCAAACCCTTTGATTGTCTCATCAAAACGGATGTTCCTGCTCCTGGATGCTTGCTTCAGTCCATATATGGATCGTCGAAGCTTGCATATTTGGTTTTATCAACCGATGTGAAACCTTCAGGTTGTATCATGTATACATCCTCAAGCAGGTTTCCATTAAGGAAAGCTGTTTTCACATCCATTTGTCATATCTCATAATCATAATGAGCTGCTATGGCCAGGAGCATCCGAATGGATTTAAGCATAGCTACTGGCGAATAGGTTTCGTCATAATCAATTCCTTGTTTCTGACGATATCCTTTTGCCACTAATCTAGCCTTAAAGGTAACAACATTACCTTCCATGTCGGTTTTCTTCTTGAAAACCCACTTGCACCCTATGGGCTTAATCCCTTCAGGTGGGTTAACCAAGTCCCATACTTGATTTTCGTACATGGAATCCATTTCCGACTTCATGGCTTCAAGCCATTTGTCCCTTTCTGAACTTTTCAGAACATCTTCATAACTGATAGGTTCGTCATCGCTTATGAGTAACACGTCGTTCGATTCACTTATGAGAAATCCGTATCTCTCTGGAATATTGCGTGTCCTATCAGACTAACGAAGAGGTGTTGTTGTTTTAGGTTCAACTGATAGCTCATCATTATGAGTTATTAGTTGAGGGTCTAGACTAGGTGTCTCTGTAATGTCTATTGGAGTTTCTTGAACTTCATCAAGTTCAATGCCACTCCCACTGTTTTCTTGTAAAAGAAATTCTTTTTCCAGAAATACAGCATGCCTTGAAACAAACACCTTTTGTTCCAAGGGATGATAGAATTGGTAACCCTTTGTTTCCTTAGGGTATCCAATAAATAGACATTTATCAGACTTAGCATCCAATTTGTCTGATACAGTCCGCTTCACATAAGCAGGACAACCCCATATCTTAAGGTGAGTTAAGTGAGGTTTCTTACTATTCCACGTCTCATATGGAGTAGTAGAGACTACCTTGGTCGGGACTCTGTTTAGCAAGTAAACAGCTGTCTTAAGCGCATAGCCCCAAAAGGATTTTGGAAGAGTTGCATGATTCATCATGGATCTAACCATGTCCATCAAGGTTCGGTTACGCCTCTCAGATACACCATTATGCTGTGGTGTATACGGCGGAGTCCATTGAGATAATATCCCATTGTCCCTAAGATAATCTTGAAACTCTTGACTTAAGTATTCACCACCCCGATCGGATCGAAGTATCTTAATACTTTTGCCAAGCTGTTTCTCTACTTCATTTCTGAACTCTTTGAATTTCTCAAAAGCTTCAATTTGTGTTTCATCAAGAACACATACCCGAATCGTGAGTGATCATCGATAAAGGTAATGAAGTAGCTATAGCCTCCTTGTGCAAGAGTTGACATTGGTCCACATACATCAGTATGTATTAGACCAAGCAATTCTCCCACTGGATTACCTTTTCCGGAAAAGGGTAATTTGGCCATCTTGCCTTTTAAGCTTGATTCGCATGTATCAAATGAACCGGGTTCAAATGATTCCAGAATTCCACATCGGTGTAATTTGGTCATGCGTTTCTTACTTACATGGCCAAGACGACAATGCCACGTATAGGAGTCTATTCGATTATCTATTCGAGCATGTTTGTTGCTAACTTCGATATTGAAAACGTCACCGGATAAATCTAACGTGTAGATACCATTGCACAAAGTTCCGGTCCCATAAAGAACACCATTTAAAGTTATGTAACAACAATTGTTACTAAAAGTTAAATGATAACCCTTTTCATTCAAACATGAAATAGATACAATGTTCTTTATTAACGAAGGAACAAAATAACAATTATCCAATTCTAAGACACGTCCAGTAGGGAGCTTTAGCAAATATGTTCCGATGGCAACAGCAGCAATCTTTGCTCCATTTCCAACTCGCAAATTCGCTTCTCCCTTGACGAGTCTTCTTCTATTCCTTAGCCCCTGTATGTCATTACATATATGTGAGCTACACCCAGTATCAAGTACCCAGGTGGTTGAGGAAATAGAGTGACATTCAATAACGAAGATACCTGAAGAGGATGGGGCATCGGATGCCTTCTTCTTCAAGGACTCAAGATAAACCTTGCAGTTTCTTCGCCAGTGACCCTCCTTGCCGCAGTGATGGCAAGTGCCTTTTGGTGTCTTTTCAGTCTTTTTCTTCTTTCCCTTATTCTGTTCTTTGGCCTTCCTCTTAGAACCTTTCTTCGAGGAACCAACTAACAGTACCGTCTTCTGATCCTGCTTCACAGAAGGCTCTATAGTCTTCAGCAGGTTGAGCAACTCAGGAATGGTAGTCTCCAGCTTGTTCATCCGATAGTTCATCACAAATTGTGAATAACTTTTGGGCAAACAATGCAGAATTAAGTCAATACTTAGTTCATGATCCATTGCAAAATCGAGTGTGCCCAGTCGCTCAATGTACCCCAACATCTTCAACACAAACTGTGAGACAGAAGTGCCTTCCTGCATCTTAGAGGTGAAGAGGAGTCTGGAGACCTCGAACCTTTCGGATCTCGCCTGCTCGTCAAATAACTCATGAAGATGGAAGATAATGGTATAAGCATCCATATGCTCATGCTGCTTTTGCAGCTTAGGTACCATAGCGGCTAGCATGATGCAACTCGCAAGTTCAGAATCGGTCACATGTTTCTGATAGGCCACTAACTGGTCTGGAGTTGCATTTTCTGGAGGACGGCTGGGAAGTTGATCTTCAAGGACATAAGTAAGCTTCTCTGCCTTGAGAACTATCCTCAGTTTCGAAGCCAGTCCATGAAGTTTGGCCCAGTCAGTTTATTGGTGTCCAAAATGGAACGCAAATTCAGAGAAGACATGATTGAGTGATTATCCTAGAAATACAAATTGAGCTTATGTGAGAAAAATGATAAAGAATGCATCAACATACATTAATTAAATCCTATTTATTTTTCGAATTGAATAACCCTTTTTATCAATTCGGGAGATCGTAGGAACATCTCCAAATAGGTTGATATCCAACCATAGATAAGAACAACCATGGCTGTGGCCATCAAGTTATTCTTAGCTATGAAGGTAGGCAATTATACCGATTACATATCACATATATGTAACTATCACTTTATGCTATCAACTAATTGAATGTTTGCATAAATCATTGGGTTGTTAACTCATTAACAAGTATGCAACATTATACATAGCACCCAACTGCACCTCTCTTTACATCGACCTTGGCTGTGGCACAACAAATCGATGCTCCAAGCTTAAGGCTGACCCATTAATCAAGAAATAGTTTTAATATGGTTGGAGCTCATTCAACCGTTTAGTCAGGCTTGGATGTGTCCAACAACCAAAACTAAGGATTGACCTCTGACTCCAACTATATTAATCATAAACTAATTCCATGGTTTGAACATGTTGAGGTTTAAGCCGGGCATGGATGTGTCCATCAACCCAAACGAGAAACAAAACTCCGGTTCTAACCATATTAATGGAAGGTGTTGGCCTTAATATTTTGTAAAGGGCTTTGGGTCTCATCCTTTCTTTTCTAAGCACATTCATGACATATAATTATGTCATGTACTAACGATTTCCTTAATAAAGTATGTATGTGACATAATTTATCAAGTCTCATTAATTGAATTAGGAACCGGATTTCCTAATTCTAATTTCATACTTTATTCAAGAAATTGTTTTGGGAAACAATTTCCTAAATTGTCATAATCAATTTCGGAAATAATATGTTTAAGACTTTGATTTCTCTAAATCAAATCTTATTAAATTAAGAGACAGATTCCCTTAATTCAACCACATATTATTTTCATGAAAATCTTATTTATGAAAACTCTATAGGAAACCATTTTCCTAATTAATTTTGGAGACAACAATATGTAAGAGCATCACCTCTTAAATCAAATAAGGAAATTATCGTTTGAGAATCACCTCAAAATTTCCAAGATTTGATTACATATTTTATTTATGGATTTATTAATTATAACAAATTATTTTCTTTGGGTGGCTCCCCGAGGCTCAGATACCCAAAAAAAGGAATTTGTTGTAAATCTAATCTGGTCCGCTCCCCGAGGCGTAACCAAATTAAACATGACAATTTTATTCAAAATAGGAAATTAAATTACAACAACTAACTTTAAATTGGACGGCTCCCCGAGGCTCAATCCAAAATAAAGAATTTTGTTAATAATTTAAAACCAATTCGAATTTAATTGTCAATTAATGATCCATAAATTTGTCTAGATTTTCTTGAAAGAAAGTGCCCAAAATTGCGAGATTTCATAATAGGTTTTCAGAATAATTGTAAGTTTCTGGTACAAAAAAAACTTACATATTTTGAAAATTGGAAAATTTCCAAAATAGGAAATTTCCAAAATTGGAAAGTTTCCAAAAATGGGAAGTTTTCACAATTATCATAAAATTTCAGAAACTAGGATATTTTAAAAGTTTGCGATATTTCATGAGGATTTCCAAACTTTGAAATTCCGAAATCTAAAATTTATCATAATTGGAAAGTTTCCATAATTGGAAAATTTTCCAAAATTGAGATCATGATAAAGTTTTCCGCAAAACAATTATATGATTATGTCGAACACTAACCGGCTCTGATACCACTATTGGGACCGGGTGCATGTTGACATGGATGCGGGTTCGTAATTTTAAAAATAATTACGTGCAGCGGAAGATTTAGCATAAATAATTTCCCAAATTATTTAACCACACATCTAAGCATGCAGCCTTATATTGTGTAGACATGATCATATATTAAAATTTTGCAGAAACGTAAACTAATTTACTTGTTACCACACGTAACTCGAAGAAAGGGACGAGATCCAACCGAAGCGTCCCTTGGAAGCTCCGCCTCTATTCGCGTCCACGCCGAGTTTTCTTCGGGATGACTTCGCAAAGCCAGGAGTTTCATGCCGACAACAACTACTAGATTCTCCAAAGGCATGACAAGAATACCAAGAGAGAGATGGGAAGACTAACCACCAAACGAAGAACGGAATCAAGATTCCGGGAGGAAGGAAGGAGTTGCGCCCGCTTCTTCTTCTTCTTCGGCAGCTTCATTGGTGGTGGAAGCTCACGACAACAAAGGGGAGGGCCTCTAGGGCCGGCGACACATGAAGAGGGAGAGGGAGAGAAGGAGAGAGAGAGAGGGCTTATTTCTAGATCTCTTAGATTCTTTTCCAAGCCTTGCCTTGGTTCCTTTATATAGTAGCCTCTCAATCGCCAAGTCTCCTTTTTATGGAATAAATTTTCATAAGAAATTTATCATATAAATTTTTCTATGAATTATTCCATCATGCCAAGTTTTTATCATAATTTAATTTATGATAAAAACAACCATGTCTCCCTTTTCTTATGGAAAGAAATTTCTTTATATAAATTTCTTTATATAAATTTCTTTATCATGGTAAATCAATCTATTATTGATTTTATAAAATAAAATAAACCAATCCATGGATCATTTTAATTTTCATGAAAAATAAATCTCTTTATATAAATTTCTTTATATAAATTTCTTTATCCATAATTTTATAAAACAAACCACGCTCGGTTTATTTTATAAGTTGAACCAAAAATTTGGTTTTACCCTTTTGTTGTGGCCGACCAAACAAAGAGGGTGGGGACCCTCTTTGGCCGGCCAAACCTAAGCTAAAACCATACGAATTAAACTCATTTAATTCGTCCAATAAGTCTTCAAAAGACTTAGCCATTTTATGCTTCCGATGAGTCTCTGAAAAATTCAGATTCGACTTATCTCTCTTGATCGGAAAATCCAATTTTCAACTCGTTTTAAATCCCTCGGATTACTCGTAGTGCGTGTGACTAAATAGGCTTTCGATTTATGTTGGCCGTCTATAATTAACCAATTATAGAACGATCATGAGTGGCACCTAGTAGTACATCATGATCCCCAATTAATCGAAAGATCAACGGTTGACCTCAGAAATTATTCTGAAACCCTTCAGCAGCTCTAATGAATCGTGCCTCATTCCCTTCACCATCTTATACCCACTTGGTTCAGGACATGGTCTATGTGTGTCAGTCCCCACTAGGCTGACTACATCACACCTAGCCGAAGCAATGTCTTTCTCGTCCAACGGATTCTAATTACTCTCATGTATCTGAGATATTCATACTCAGATTATGTGATGCTCTGGCCAGAGGCTTCGAGTAATAATCCGACGATAGGCCTTGGGTATACATCTCCTCGCAAGGAGTGGTGAATCCTTTGTAGGCTGTTCAAACATCTTCGGGCACTTCGGCTTATACCCAATCATCCTAGGTCCACACCTCCTTGGAGATGCTTGCTTAAGATGTCAAAGTATAAGTCTTCATGACCAAGATGACTTTAACACCGCAAGTCAAAGGAACATCGCACTTAAGCTGCAGTAAGAACTTCATTGACATATCTATATGTAGATTACCATATGAAGTTTTACAGCCAGTCACTCCAATGAACTAGTTCCCTTAACTAGCATTCATGTTTATCTCAGGACATCCCAATGTCACCAGCCAGTGAGAATCAGCTGATTAGAGAATAACCCATGCTAGTCTCAACAGAATTGATAGTGTCCGTATTTATCAATTCATCGACTAGGGACAATTTCAATACTTCACAATTGCACATGTAGAGATAATCACTAGTTGTGAATTCATCACAAATTCTCTCATGCTGTGAATTGTATTGCGGGCATTCAGTGAATGTGTTAAAGATCTCAATCAAATACACAATCATGTACACTCAAATAGTGAATATTCATTTATTAAAGTAAAATGATTACAATCATAAGGCGATTGCCTTAGGACACTTCTCTCATATTACTAACAGAAATAAGTATCATATCTAGATCATTTAATTAGACATTTATTAAATGATGCTCCCACTAAATCGTAGAGCTTTTGTAGGGGCTAGTCATGGATGTAGGCAAACTTAATTTGTCCACACTACTAGCTCCTAACCAAATAGCGACTACATTTTGTGGGACATGATCCAAATTATACTTCATCTTGAGCCGTTGCCCAAGATTCATCAACATGAATCCGAGACCCATGTAGTTCGGACCCCCCTTTCCCGAGACACTCTCGGGGTTTCCTCTCCCGGGACGACCCGAGCGTCTGTCTTCCCGGGTGGACTCGGGAAGCTTCGGCTCGGCATGACCACAGCGGTCTTGTCTTCCCGAGTGGGAATTCGGGAGCCCGACTGCTACAACAAATAGTTATATGCAACTCATAAAATCTTGTCCTACTTCTATATCACATATAAAAACACAAAAACTTTGTACGATCTTTCGTAAGTGACTCTGATACCACTGTTGGGTTCTCCCGGCACAAAAACATAAAAACGCAGCGGAAACAAGAACCCACGAGCGATCCATGCGAAAGAAAAACTCGTACAAGGTTAATCTACATCTACTTCTAAAGAATATATACCTTTGGAGCGTGTCCTTTGCTTATCCCGCTCATCCAAGGTGCATCGGATCTCTTGCACATTCAAGTGTTCGTGCCTCTATTCGTATCCACACGGATACGTTCTCTCAACTTCGAGAGAACTACCTTAGTTGTGCTAGCAACTTGAGGTAGCTCGTAGAACACCAAGAACCCTACAGTAGGGTTTCGGCCAAAGGAGGAAGATGAGGGAGGGAAGAAGAAAGGGAAGAAGGAAGGAAGAAGAAGACCTCATCCAAAGTCACAAGGCCCTCTTTTATACTCATCCCATGAATATGAAGAGGTTTGTATCTCTTTGGCTTCCTTCATTAATACCAATAAAGAGCACATCTTTTCATGTGGCTCTTTATCATTACCCTTTAGACATATCTTTTCATGAGGTCATACACTATCATAGTCACGGAGGTTTAGTCGGATCTCGACTTTTCTTGTTACTTGGGTAGCAATGATGCATTGCTATGGGTAGCAAAGACCCAGGGAGAATGAGCCGCCCTGCATCCAGTTAAGCGCAGCCTCGACGAACGCGCGGGAGCTGAGCCCGGATTATAACTTGCTCGGTGATGAGAGTTTTTATGCCCACAGTCGGGCAAGACTCAGGGAGCGTGGGCCGCCACGCGTCCGACTGAGAGCTGATCCGTGGAATAGATGGGAGCGGATCCCTATTATAACTCGTGCGGGGATGAGAGTCTGGACACTGGTTCAGACCGATTCTCAGGACTGTGGGTCGCCACGCGTCCGATCGGAGACACTGAACCGAGTGGGGCGTGGAAGCTGGTCCACTTATAACTTGCTGGCGAGGTAAGAGTTTTGCGCACACGGCCGGGCAAGACTCAGGGAGCGTGGGTCGCCACGCGTCCGCCTGAGAGCCGATCCGTGGTATAGATATAACTCGTGCAAAGACGAGAGTCTGGACACTGGTTCAGGCCGATTCTCAGGAGCGTGGGCCGCCACGCGTCCAATCGGAGACACTGACCGAGTGGGGCGTGGAAGCTGGTCCACTTATAACTTGCTGGCGAGGCTAGAGTTTTGTGCACACGGTCGGGCAAGACACAGGGAGCGTGGGTCGCCACGCGTCCGCCTGAGAGTCGATCCGCGAGTTAGATGTAACTTTGGCGCAAACGGTCGGGCAAGACTCTGGGAGCGTGGGTCGCCACGCGTCCGCCTGAGAGCCGATCCGCGGGATAGATGTAACTTTTGCACACACGATCAGGCAAGACTCAGGGAGCGTGGGCCGTCACGCATTCGCCTGAGAGCCGATCCGCAGGATAGATGTAACTTTTGTGCACACGGTCGGGCAAGACTCAGGGAGTGTGGGCTGCCACGCGTCCGCCTGAGAGACGATCCGCGGGATAAATGTAACTTTTGCGCACATGGTCGGGCAAGACTCAGGGAGCGTGGGCCGCCACACGTCCGCCTGACAGCCGATCTGCGGGATATATGTAACTTTTGCGCACACTGTCTGGCAAGACTCAGGGAGCGTGGGTCGCCACGCGTCCGCCTGAGAGCCAATCCGCGGGATAGATGTAACTTTTGCGCACACGGTCGAGCAAGACTCAGGGAGCGTGGGTCGCCACGCGTCCGCCTGAGAGCCAATCCGAGGGATAGATGTAACTTTTGCGCACACGGTTGAGCAAGACTCAGGGAGCGTGGGCCGCCACATGTCCGCCTGAGAGCCGATCCGCGAGATAGATGTAACTTTTACGGTCGTCCGGAGTACCTGTAAGTGGGGTGAGGACTATGTTTTTCCACTATCATGAGTGTTTTACATTTACATTACGACTTCTCATTCGGCAGCCCGGTATGGCTGAAGGTGAATCGCATTCCAGGGTTGATCCAGCCTTTTCCCTTTCTCATTCTCTAAGTAATAAGCCCCCGAGGCGAGCTTCTGAATAACTTTGAAGGGTCCTCCCCACTTCGGCTCCAGCTTGCTTACATCTCTGACGGTCTTGATTCTCTTCCAGACCAGGTCCCCAACTTGGAATGTCCTCGGCAGTACCTTCCGATCATACTTCTGTTTCATCTTCTGCCGATACGCGAGCATCCGAGCGGCTGCTTTCTCTCGGATTTCGTCGACCAGGTCCAGCTCCAGCCGCCTCCTTTCCGAGTTATCCTCGTCATAGGCCGCACGCTGATCTGACTCACATCCGATGTCGACCGAAATCACCGCTTCGCTCCCATAGACTAGCTGGAACGGTGTGCACCCCGTGGTTTCTTTGTGTATAGTCCGCAGGGCCCATAGGATGCTTGGGAGCTCATCTACCCACGTTCCGCCAACATGATCCAGCTTGGTCTTTAATCCTTTAAGGATCTCCCAGTTGGCCACTTCTACCTTGCCATTGCTTTGGGGGTAGGCTACCGAGGTGAAGGCTTGCTTGATATCATACTTCGCGCACCACTCCTATATCCTTCGACCTTGGAACTGCCTTCCGTTGTCCGAGACAATTTTGTGCGGGATTCCATATCGACATAATATGTCCCGCCACAGGAACTTCATCACTGCCTGCTCAGTAATACGTGACAGGACCTCAGCCTCTATCCACTTGGAAAAATAATCGACGACCACCAGCAAATATTTCTTCTAGGCGATAGCAGCTGGGAACGACCCCACAATGTCCATGCCCCACTGATCAACAGGGCAGGAGACCACCGATGCTTTCATTGTCTCTGTGGATCGATGTGGTAGGCAGTGATGCTTTTGACAAGATAGGCAGGTGATGACCAACTCGTTGGCGTCCTTCTATAAGGTCGGCCAGTATCATGAATGTACCCATTCCTTCAAACAACGTTGAGGTACACCACACTAAGATCGGCAATATTTTAAATACAATTCAACCATAATTTATAAATTGTTTTACAAGAGTACTCCTATGATATGATCCAATAAAAATTCAACACCAACAAAGATTAAGATAAAATAGTTGTCATAAATGCACATATAATTTCAGTCGACTAGGATTCAATTCTACTTGAATTGATTTGCTTCTATGTTGATTCTCGTTAAAATAGTCTAAACGTTGTTGGAAGCTCAATAAAATTGATAAGTTGATAATTATTGTTGGAGCAATCGGCCCTAAGATGGTCCGGTGTGACCATGGGTTTTGATGTTTGGGCAAAGGGTTTAAGTTAGGTTTACCCTTGTGTATTTGATATGCGTATGTTGAGTGTGCAGGTTGTACAGGTACGCATATGGACTTGACTAGACGGCCTCAGTACGGTGAAGGATGGCATGGAGGCAAGCTGGAGGCTTGCGTGCGCATCTGAGGGACCTTGGAGTGCAAGGACGATGAGCTGATGGGCGCGGACTTCGAGGCGTACGTGAAGGGTGGCATGGAGACAAGCTGGAGGCTTGCGTGCGCATCCGAGGGACGAGGGCCGAAGATGAAGAGGGCGCGAAGGCAACAGTTGAGGCTGCGGAGGAGGAGTCAGTCGAGTCGTGAGGGTACGAGTGCAGTGTGATTGTACTCGGGAAATCCTAGGGTTTGAGTGCGGAGTGGAATGTACTCAGGAGGGGAAACCTTAGGTGTGTGAGTAGGGCAGTCGACTGCCATTGTGGCAGTCGACTGGGACCACAACACACAGAGAATCGGGTCGACCCAAGGAGGGTCGACCAGTCGACTGCCAGTCGACTGGAATTGGTTCCAGTCGACTGCCAGTCGACTGGAATTGGTTCCAGTCGACTAGCTCCAGTCGACTGGTCCTGTACCAGTCGACTGGAGGTCGACCGTTGCGAAGGCGGCTGAGGCATTCATTGCATATTTTGTACCCGTTGAAGCCTACCAGTCGACTGGTAAGTGAGCAGTCGACTAGTAGCGAGAAATCAGCCCCGAATCCTATTTAAAGAGGACTTCGTGGTGGCTGAGTTTCTTGACGAAACTCGCTTGGGTAAAGCGTATTAGTAGTCTTTTATGCCCAGATAGTGTCCGAGGTATTGTGGCGAGGTTTCTCCACCCACAAGGAGCGACGCGGGCTAGCCGGAGGTTATCCGGGGAGTGATCCACCGACGGATTGTTGGATTAGTCACCCGGCCGGGGTGGATACCAACTAAATCTGGTTTGTTAGCGTTGTTTCTTTGCTTTTATTGTTTATTATTATTGTTTCCGCCGCGCATACTAACAACGTAGGAAGAACAAGCCGAGATTTGCTATTCACCCCCCCCCCCCCTCTAGCAAGGCGTATCGATCCTAACAAGTGGTATCAGAGCAAGGACCGCTCTTATTGGACTAATCGCCAAGGGAGCACGCGCTAGAGGACAAGAAACAATGGAAGATAAGTTGGGGGACAACATCTACACTCCGCCGCCATACGATAATGGAGATTTCACTTATTGGCGGGCAAGAATGGAAACATGGCTTACCATGGAATGGGAGTGTAGGATGATGATCGAAGAGCCGTTCGAGATTCCAAAGGATAAGCACGGGAAAAAGCTTAGGCCTAGGTATTGGAATCAAGAGCAACAAGACCTAGCAAAGGCAAATGAAAAGGTAATCAATATTTTAGTTAATATTTTGCCTACTAATGTTTTGAGTCGTGTAGGAGAATATCAAAATGCATATGAATTATGGAGCAAATTGCAAGAAATTCATAAGAACCCTACACAAGATCAATTAGTGGAGGAGGCCGAGGAAGTATTCTCAATAGCTCAAGAAGAGGAGAAAAAGGAAGAAGAATCATCTACCTCCTCAAGTGAAACGGAAGAAGAGAGTGAGAGGTCCTCCACCTCATCTAGAGAAGAAAAAGAAGAAGTATCAACGTCAAATATTGAGGGGGAGGAGAGACCCTCAATCATACAAGAACAAGAAGAAGCCTCTACCTCCACCAAAGCAAAGAAGAAAGATCACATCACATGCTTTGGGTGCAACGAAAAGGGGCACTATAAGGATAAGTGTCCAAAAGGTAAAAAGGAGGTACACCCTAAACCCATTGTAAATTCCTTTAAAGCTAATGTGGGTTGTAGAATTGGTGAAGCTCAAGCTAAAAGGAAGAAGATTCGATGCTTCACATGTGGAGAACTAGGGCATTATCACACTAAATGCCCTAGAAAAGGTGAGCTAAAGAAGATGGAGCATCTTAGGAGATAGGAGAAAGAAGAGAGAAGAAAGCAAAACTCACAACAAAGAAGGACTACAAGGGTAAGGGAGGTATTTTCTAACCCTAGTTTAAAAAGAAATTCAATTTCAAGTTCTTTCTTACATGCCAAAAATAATACAAATCATTCATCCATGCATGCTAGATTTCATGAAAATTGCTTAATGGTACATAACATTGGATTTAAGTATAAGGATAGGACTAAGGATAACAAGGTAAACCAATACTCTAAGAAAAGCATGCATCATAGTAAATCTAGAACCTTTGTATCTAAAGATCATGGCACTAATCCCAAGAAGGGAAAGAATGTGCCTAAGAAAATGGGTAGTTCTAGGGATGTCCAAAGTGGACATATGGACTCCAAAATTAAAGGTCTAGAGAGGGAAAATCAAGCCTTGAGGGTAAGACTTGATGCATTAGAAAAAGCCCTAGAAAGATTCACGGTTGGGTCTAAGGGCTTAGACATGGTGTTGGGTAGCATCAAACCCAACTATGATAGATCGGGATTGGGGTACCGATCTAAGACCTCCAAGGGCAATGGAAAGAAGTATGTTGGGAAAACATACAATCTTAGTAAGGAGGGAAGGTCCAAGGGTGGCAAGGGAATGCCATCCAAGGGTGAAGAGAGTGACCTAACCAAGGACAAGGTGTCCAAGGTTAAAAAGGTCAATTTTGTAGGCCAAGAGTCACCGGTGGCACACCGGTGTGGCCTAGCTTGGATCAAGACACCTAGGGAGGTGACTAAGGCTAAGAGCTCAAGGGGGAGCTCTAGGAGCCTTTGGGGTCCATGGTAAATGGATCTCAAAAGTTTCTCCCTTAGGAAATTAGGTGAAATGTGCCACAAAGGGTTGGGAGACTTGGGTAAGTCTTAATCCTAGATTTTGGCACATCAAAAGGAGAATTTAGGGAGAAAAGGTGAAAAAGGGGCTATAATTGACAAAATTGAGGTTTAATAGTGGAATACCATGTAACTCAATAATAAAAATGAGTTATGATCAAGGAGAAGAGAATGCATTGAAGAGAAGTGAGAATTAGAACTTCTAGGATGAGGTTATTTGATACACTTTGGAAGAAGTAGAGTTTTGTGCCAATCTTGGGATCCGGAGTACATTTATTTGGAAACGTATTTTTCCCAAGTGAATATAGAATTCACAAATATCCTCGCAAAATTTCAAGATTTTTCAAATTTTTTGGAATTTCTACGACATTTCTGAAATTCACCAAAGAGGGCTGAAATTCAGCCACCAGTCGACTGGCTCAGATACCAGTCGACTGGTAGCAGGCGACTGGGAGTCGACTGGGAGGTCGACCGGGATCTCTGTTTGATTTGAGAGTCGACTGCCATATGGGCAGTCGACTGGTCTGTGAGAAATTGCAAAAGGGGCAGTTTGGTCAATAAGAGAGTGCAAATTTGAATTATGGGATATGATTTTGGATTAAAGTTGATGTTTATGATTCCATATTCTTTGTATAAAGTGTTATCCCATGATTTGATAAGAATTTATTGGAGTTTATGAAAATTAAGAAGGATTGACAAGGTTCCCTAGGTATCTAAGATTTAGAGGTTAAACAGGGAACATTGAGGACAATTCCATGTATCGAATTATGATGGGTAGATTTGACAAAAACATGGAATTAGAAACGAATTTGAAAGTTGATACTTAATGCAAAATCCTTAAGAAACTTAGATGTGTACCAAAAGTCAAGCACACTTGATATTTCCATGATATCATATTTGTCTAGGATAGGGTATATCCTAACAAGTGTGCTTGCAAACTTTAGAATATTTTAGGTTTTGTAGAGTTCTAATTGGCACTAGAAGAAAGGTTGCTTGGGAGCAAGCCTTAATGGTGTCCAAAAAGGGAAGAACTCGGATGTTGGGTTGGGGATAACTCAATATAGTGTTTAGGAGGTTAAGTTGGGTAGAACTTAGCTTGGGAAAAATGAAAATTGGGAGAAGGCATGGGTAAAGGGGGAGGTTGCCTCCTAGTTGTCTTGATTTTCATTTTGAAATTTTTGAGTTTGGTGTCAAACTTGGGAATGGTGATAGATACATGGGTAGATGTATTTTTCCCAAGTAGGTATGGGTACCACAAAGTTCTTCACGAAATTTGGGAATTTTTGGAGATTTGTGGAATTTCTGGCGCGTTTCTAAAATTAGGCCAGAAAACTGATTATCAGAGTATCAGTCGACTGCCCTGGGGGCAGTCGACTGGTCAGGGCTGATTTTGGTATCAGCAGCTGACTTAGGATTCAAATGACAAGGAACAAGTGTATGGGGGTTTAGTACACTATGTTTAGGATCATTGGAGATGTTAAGAACCAATAATTGGGTAATTATTGAGTTCTTTTTGATGTATGGCAAAGGGGGAGAAATATTGTGTTTAAGTAGGAAACCAATACCTTTGCTAGAAAAGAAACCCTAGGTTTAGGGGGAGCTAAGGTTGAGGGGGAGCATGGTTACTCCCTTTTTGGCGTAAGGGGAACCTTGGATAGGTTCTTAAAAAGCCTTTGTAAGTCCAATGCAGGGGGAGCTTGGGAGAAGTTTTAAAAAGCCTGATTTGGTTGGAAAATCCTAACTTGGAGGGTTAGGTGGGAAATTCCTAGCTTGGAGGGCTAGGTGTAAAATTCCTAACTCGGAGGGTTAGGTGTAGGATGCCTTGGGATAGGATCCATTTTGCATTGCATATGTATTTATTTAGCATGGTTTTTGCTATTGACTACTATCTTGCTTTCCCTAACTTAAACGGATTGCCAAACATCAAAAAGGGGGAGATTGTTGGAGCAATCGGCCCTAAGATGGTCCGGTGTGACCATGGGTTTTGATGTTTGGGCAAAGGATTTAAGTTAGGTTTACCCTTGTGTATTTGATATGCGTATGTTGAGTGTGCAGGTTGTACAGGTACGCATATGGACTTGACTAGACGGCCTCAGTACGGTGAAGGATGGCATGGAGGCAAGCTGGAGGCTTGCGTGCGCATCTGAGGGACCTTGGAGTGCAGGGACGATGAGCTGATGGGCGCGGACTTCGAGGCGTACATGAAGGGTGGCATGGAGACAAGCTGGAGGCTTGCGTGCGCATCCGAGAGACGAGGGCCGAAGATGAAGAGGGCGCGAAGGAAACAGTCGAGGCTGCGGAGGAGGAGTCAGTCGAGTCGTGAGGGTACGAGTGCAGTGTGATTGTACTCGGGAAATCCTAGGGTTTGAGTGCGGAGTGGAATGTACTCAGGAGGGGAAACCTTAGGTGTGTGAGTAGGGCAGTCGACTGCCATTGTGGCAGTCGACTGGGACCACAACACACAGAGAATCGGGTCGACCCAAGGAGGGTCGACCAGTCGACTGCCAGTCGACTGGAATTGGTTCCAGTCGACTGGAGGTCGACCGTTGCGAAGGCGGCTGAGGCATTCATTGCATATTTTGTAGCCGTTGAAGCCTACCAGTCGACTGGTAAGTGAGCAGTCGACTGGTAGTGAGAAATCAGCCCCGAATCCTATTTAAAGAGGACTTCGTGGTGGGTGAGTTTCTTGACGAAACTCGCTTGGGTAAAGCGTGTTAGTAGTCTTTTGTGCCCAGATAGTGTCTGAGGTGTTGTGGCGAGGTTTCTCCACCCACAAGGAGCGACGCGGGCTAGCCGGAGGTTATCCGGGGAGTGATCCACCGACGGATTGTTGGATTAGTCACCCAGCCGGGGTGGATACCAACTAAATCTAGTTTGTTAGCGTTGTTTCTTTGCTTTTATTGTTTATTATTATTGTTTCCGCTGCGCATACTAACAACGTAGGAAGAACAAGCCGAGATTTGCTATTCACCCCCTCTCTAGCAAGGCGTATCGATCCTAACAATTATCACTCATGATAAGTTGATAATTATCACTCAAATATACGATATTTGAGATCCTTGATCTCTCCTCTTTATTAAGATATGAAATTTTAAATTTATTGAATTGATAAGGTCCATCAACCTGTTTTAACTAAAATCGACTGATGAATTAAATGGCATTGAATTAACTTGGGATCAGATCTTGTCACGTCTCGAGACTAACGGAACTACTGATCCAATATAAAATCGGGCATCTATCCTGTCCGGCGGACAATTTAGGCACGCATACAACACACGCAGTTTAATAGCCTTGGGCCTCAAAACGAATATATAACATAAAGAAATAAGTGCATCACAGTACTAGGACCGTAAAACTCGCCAGAGCTGCCCTCGGGGCAGGCGCGCAGCAAAACAACAATCACAAAGTCCAACAGAGGACTCAAAAATATAATACCGCAATAAATGAATCACAATACAAGTCCACGACATAAAAATGAATACAACGCAAAAAATATGCTATAAAACGAAAATAAAATGCACGGAAACACCCATCAATGGAGTCGTATGGAATCAGGACTGGCTACTGGACTCTTCTGGCGACCTATCAAACTGAAAGCAAAAACATTGTGACGGGTGATGAGTCCGAGTGGACTCTACAAGTATAGAGAAAGATATGTATGGCAGAATAAATAGCTAAATAAGTTATACAGAAACAACAGGATACAGTTTAAACAGGAATATCAGAATATGCATAATTAAAAGTAACAAATGAATGTACATACCAGAAATCAACCTATCCTGATCATAAAAGGGCTCGTATCATACGAGCAAGTGTAAAGTCATCTAACCATACATATAATATATCCTAAATGTGCACGTCAAAAATATGCAGCAAACAAATGCAACAATCATAATCAAATGTATCATATGCACATGGTGTAATGACATGGTCACCCTTGACACCAATCCAGCCACCGAGACATGTCATATGCGTCGGCCAAGTGGGTAAAGTTGTGACACTGTCTGCACTCTGTCATCACTGCTCTTGAGTGACCGAGTGGACAGGATGCTGGTGGAGCTCTCGCTCCGCCCTATGTATATATGGGGGAGAAATTTCTCTCATTTCCTCTAGTCTATAGGAAGAGGAGGGATCCTTGCCTGCTACCACGCTCCGAAACCACTACCCATGAGCGGTCAAGAGGAGCAGTACAGAGCAAATGCGCACACCCAACTGTATCCACTAATCCATGAGTAGACATGTGTGCATATCATGTATCGGAAGACGGTAGGCTCAACCATAAGGGAGTCGTTGATCGCCGACATGCAACAATACAGGGATGGTGCATAACTCTCATACATGCAACTCTACCAGGTCACCAACACATATCTCAACATAACATACACAGTTCGAAAGCATATATCATAACCCAGATTATCATACATCTAGATACACATGCAAGTATAACTAGAATCAATCAAT
>JAGFNQ010002388.1:53691-114061 GCA_024364735.1 Boesenbergia rotunda | reverse complement strand
CTACGAGCTGACAGTTATCACACTCTTGTCTCGTCAACACGTACAAGGGTTGTCAGCTCCCTCGGCTATATAAACTTTGCACTCCTCCCACCGCAGGTACGTCTATATGCGCGTGCAAGCTCCCTAATGTATTGCCTCATTTCAATTCAATTCCACTATTGCGCCTGCGAATGCTGACTTGACCGTCGGAGTGCCTGACCGGGGAAACCCCCGGCGGGTTTACTGACGGTCGTTGTTTTGCAGAGCCGAACCGTAGCGCCGCCAGGTCATCGCCGCCCCAGCCGCTCGTGCCACGGGAGAATCCATCCTGCCCTAGGGATCGCTACCTCGCTTTGCGACAGGATCAAATTTAGCACTAGAAGGAGGGACACCAGCAGCCTAATCAGAAGCAGAGATAGAAGAGCCTAACCGGATTCGGATGACCATCACTCCCGAAGAATACGAGCGCCCCTTCCTCCCGCACGAGCATCGCAGTCCAACTTACATGGGCAGGCCCAGGCCAGGCGACACAGCTGCATCCCACCAGACGCCAACGTCGCGGCGGGATGAGGGGAAAGCCTCAGTTGGTGAGCCGCCGGCCGCTCAGACGCGTAGCCCCTTTGTGGCTTGGATCTTGGAGGAGCCGGTTCCCCGGCATCTCAGGTTCTTCACTATGCCTGAGTATGCCGGCACCACCGATCCCAAAGAGCACCTCATGAAGTTTGAGAGTGCCGCCCTACTACATCAGTCCCCGGAAGGCGTGAAGTGTCGAGCCTTCCTGACAACGCTCTCTGGATCTGCTCAATGATGGTTCAACCAGATGCCCGACGAGTCGGTCACCAGCTTTGAAGAGCTCCGGAAAGCATTCCTCCAGCATTTCACTAACAGGCGAAGGCATCACCCGTCGAGTATCAGCCTGTTCGCCCTGAAGCATGGACCGAAGGAGCCGCTTTGGGCCTACCTTAAGAGGTTCACGGGGGTGGCGGTCGACGTGCCAAAGGTCACCCAGAAGTATTGATCAGTGCTTTCTCTCAAGGGCTGCAAGAGGGGGGATTTCTCTTGCGCGCTCATCCGGAAGCCCCCCAAAGATAGCCTACTGGGGAGAACCATCAAGCACATCCGCATGGAGGAGGCGTAAGCCGCTCGAAAAAAGGAGCCGATCAGCGCGTTGCCCCCGACACCTGTTCAACCTACGCCACCAACAGGCGGGCTCATTCATAGCCCGCGAAGGTCCACTAGCCGAAGCGGAACAAATCCTCCGCCAGGACAGCGGGTGGTCCAGAAGTATCGGGCGACCCGCCGGAAGCCATATTGCATGTTCCACCGCAGTCACACGCACGCCACTAAGGAGTGCCGGCAACTGGGCCAAAGGTAGAAGCCTGGCGCCCGAAGACAAGCCACCTCAAAGCAGGACGCCAGCCGGGAAAGACAAGCTCATGCTCCAGAGGAGAAATCCGGGCACGAGCCCCCGGTTGCTCGTGACCTACTCCCATCAGGGCCCCCCGGTAAGCCCAAGAGAATAGACAGGGGCAGGCCAAGTGCCATAAAGCGGTTCAAAAAGGAGTCGCGATGTTTTGAGCAAATCAGCCCGAAGAAGCTCTTACCCTTCAGGATAGTGAAAAAGATGTATTTTGCAACCTCTACGCGTCCAGTGAAAATCCAAACCTTCTCCAAGTCAGGCTAGCAGCTCACTCCGCACAAATTACAAATCGGGATACGCTCCCGCCATCCCACGGATCGGCTCTCAGTCGGACGCGTGGCGGCCCACGCTCCCTGAGAGGTCCCCCGACCGGGCAGCTATATTCTCACTCCGTGCGAGCCTTACCCTCAGATCGGCTCTCAGCCGGACGCGTGGCAGCCCACGCTCCCTGAGAGGTCCCCCGACCGGGCGGCTATATTCTCGCTCCGTGCGAGTCTTACCCTCGGATCGGCTCTCAGCCGGACGCGTTGCGACCCACGCTCCCTGAGAGGTCCCCCGACCGGGCGGCTACATTCTCACTCCGTGCGAGCCTTACCCTCGGATCGGCTCTCAGCCGAACACGTGGCGGCCCACGCTCCCTGAGAGGTCCCCCGACTGAGCGTCTATATTCTCGCTCCGTGAGAGCCTTACCCTCGGATCGGCTCTTAGCCGGACGCATGGCGGCCCACGCTCCCTGAGAGGTCCCCCAACCGGGCGGCTATATTCTTGCTCCGTGAGAGTCGTACCCTCGGATCGGCTCTTAGCCGGACGCGTGGTGGCCCACGCTCCCTGAGAGGTCCCCCGATTGGGCGGCTATATTCTCGCTCCGTGCGAGCCTTACCCTCGGATCGTCTCTCAGCTGGATGCATGGCGGCCCACGCTCCCTGGGAGGTCCCCCGACTGGGCGGCTATATTATCGCTCCGTGCAAGCCTTACCCTCGGATCGGCTCTCAGCTGGGCGCGTGGCGGCCCACGCTCCCTGAGAGGTCCCACGACCGAGCGACTATATTCTCGCTCCGTGCGAGCCTTACGATCAGCTCTCGATATTACCCTCGCCTCGCACGAACTATGCCGGGGTTTGCGCTCAACACCCCCGAACCGGCTCTCGGCCGGGCTCGCAGTAGCCCCCGCTCCTTAAGGAGGCTCCGATCAAGCATGCTGATTCTTGCCCAGTGGACGGGTCGAAAGAAGGATCAGCCCCCGACTCGGTCATTGATCCCGAGGCGTTGTCTAAAACCGAACGCCTCACTTCTGACCCGCATACGGGTTGTAACAAACTAAGTCTTTATGACCGCGGTACCCTAACTACTCGATCAGGAGGGATCCATCCCACTCTAGGGTTGTTCACGGAACCGCCACGGGCCTAAGACTTCCACCATGCTCACCTAAATAGGGAACACGGGGAAAGTATCACACACTTGCAGAATCCTAAGCGCTCAGTCATATGTTGGCCCAAGTAGCTAATACACAACTACCCTAGTGTTGCGGTCAATCACCCGCCAGAAGAGGCCGGATGTACATTCCCCCCTCATTCGGGTCACGCATGCTCAAGCACCAAACACACGGGGATAGAAGTATACAAAAACAAAGACGCTAGAAAAAAGTGGTAGCATTCATAAGGGTCAACTCGACCTCCACATACATAAGAAACAAAGAAAAGAACAGTGCTAGACTACAGTTTAGGCGCAGAAGACTGAGACAGGGCCCGACCCTGAGTCATCTCCGGTTCTTGTTGAGTCGCCCTCAGCTTGGCATTGATAACCATCATTTTGTTGATTATTTTCGGCTCTAAAATCCATGTTTGATCCACATTTTATATGCTTAAGTTTGCAATTTTATTAGGTTTCATGTATTCCCTTCATTTTGGCATTTAATTTTAATCTTTGTATATTTGGGATATTTTTGGCACTAAATTTGAATATCATTTTGTAGGATTCAATTGATCATGGACCTAGATCAAATTGGGTCAGACTTGAGTCAGGATTGGATCCAGATCAAAAGGATCAAGCATCGGATTAATAGGAGCCGTCCATTCCAGAGAACGGCTAGATCTGATCCATCGGTCAATTTCTGGTCGATCCGTGTCGAAGATAGAATCAATCATGACCAGAGATCAAGATCTGAAAATTTCAGCCAAATCAAAAGTGATCTGACCGTTGGATCGAGCTCAAGATGTTCTAGACCATCCATTCAAGAAAAGGGAAGATCTGGACCATCCGCCACTGATCTGTTTAATCTGAGCTGGGAACAGGTAGATCAGGACCATTGATTGAGATCTGTGAAGTTTGGTTTAGATCTGAAGAGATCTGACCATTGGATGAAGCCAAATCGATCTCAGTCGTCCGTTGCTAATGAATTAAAGATTGGAGCTGTGAAATCTGGCTGAGTTAGCTGACCCAACTGCTGGCTGGGTTGGTTGAACCAACTGATGAGCTGGGCTGAGATTGAACCCAGGCTGAATCAAGACTGAACTCAAGCTGGACCAGGGCTGAAGTGATTTGAAACCAGCTGCTGACCGGACCACTTAACTGAGCTGAATCCAAGGACTGAAGTGAGCTAAATCAGAGGGCTGAACTCGAGTGCTGGCTTGGATGAGCTGGACCAGAGTTGAAGTTGGCTGAGCCAGATCCACACGCGGAAGCCAAGAGAACAAAAGGGAGAGGGGCGCGCGACCTAGGTTTTCATCGGACTCCACACGCAGGCTGCTCGCGGCGATTCTTCTCCTCCTCCATCTTCATCGTCGCCGCAACTAGGGTTAGGGGTTCCAACCCTAGTCGACCGAAGCTTCGATCAACCGAGTTTGAGGGGTTCCCGACTCGTTCATCCACCTTCACCGCCGGAGCTTCGATCAACCGAGTTTGAGGGGTTCCCGACTCGTTGATCCGATCAACTCCATCCGCCTTCCATTACCATCGCAGACGACCACAGCTAGGGCTCAGGGGTTCCGAACCCTAGCTGACTTCCTCTCCAACTTCATCACCATCATCTTCATTCCGATCCACCACCGGCGATCCAATTTCTTACAGCTTTTCTTTACCGCAGTTTCTTCATTGTTTACATTTACAGCAAATTTTTATTTCTCACAGTAGTTTCTTCACAGTTGTTCCTTATGCAGTTTCTTCCTTGTTTTTCTTCATCAGAGTAGATCCGGCCGCAACTCTTCTTCTTCTTCATCAACAGCTTTACTTTCCAGATAGCAGTTCTTCAATTCAGTTCTTCACAGATTTCCGGCACTTCAAATTCCGGCAGCTACGTCTTTCAATTTCCAACAACAGTTCTCCTTCATTTGCCTATCAATTCCTTCATCCGATCCAACAGTAGCCTTAAGTTCTTCACAGCAGATTTTCCTTCTCAGCAATTACTTATAGCATTTTCATTGTCCGAATGGTAGTAGCTTCTTTCACAGCAAATTCAGTTGCAGCAGCTCTTCTCATCACATCCGATTGCTCTCAAGTGTTCTTGTGTTAGGATGTTTCTTCTTATGATAAATTTTTGTATTGATGCTTGATCTTCCATATTAGTTTGCATGTACTTTTGTTGTTTTGAATCACGCTTGCAAGTTGTTTGACAAAATGCTTATTCCAATCATTAGGTTTAATTTCTTGAATTTTATTTTGATTAATCCTTTCTTGTCTGATCCCTTCCAATTGCTTTAAGTTTTTGTCTTTAATTGAATGCAACTAGATTAGTGTGGGTCTTGCTAATGCTTTACCTTATGTTTCTTTTAATCTTCTGACAAGTGTAGTTTAGTGAAATTAGATTCGTTACCTACATTGTTTTTCGTTTATTAGTCTTAGCAACTCAAATCAAAACCCAGTTATCATCCAAATCCAAAAGCAATAAGATACGATCCTGAGAATTATCATGTACCGACTACATTCGTTGGGAGACGACTTGAGTTACTCTATGCTACATTAGTTTAGAGGAATTCGATATCTTAATTGTATTTGAAACCGTAACACGACAAAAACGGTTATCAAATTTTTGGCGCCGTTGCCGGGGAACTACTAGTTGATTTGTTTGATTTTTGCTTGTGCATTTATTTCATATCTTTCTTGATTTATTTTTGTGCTTATTGCTATATATCTTGATTTGATTTAATTTGTTTTATCTCTCTATCTACTTTTACTGCGATTTGTTTTATTTTATGACCAGGTCTACAAGTGGTGATCTAGAAGAATTCGACCCTGAGATTGAGAGGACTTTCAGAACCAGGAGGAGCCAGGGCATTCTTTCAGAGACTACAGATATCCCTCCTATTCAGACTATTTTCACTCACTCAGGCAGTATCATGGCAGACCACCAAAGAACTATGAAGGAGTTCGCAGCACCAGATGCTTCATTTCAGTACTCCAGCATTGCTTATCCAGAGCTGGCGGGAGATTTCGAGCTCAGATCTGGACTCATAAATTTGCTGCCCAAATTTCAAGGATTATCTGGAGAGGATCCAAATAGGCACCTGCACGAATTCCATGTTGTATGCTCTACTATGAAGCCTCAGGGCATTTCTGAAGAAGATATCAAGCTGAGAGCTTTTCCCTTCACACTGACAGGAGCAGCAAAAGACTGGTTTTTACTATTTACCCACGGGGCATGTGTCTAGTTGGATCTCTATGAAGAAAGCGTTTTTGGAAAAATATTTCCCAGCCTCCAGAACAGCAATAATCAGAAAAAGTATCTGTGGCATTCAGCAAGTGGTGGGTGAGACGCTCTATGATTACTGGGAGAGATTCAACAAGTTGTGTTCAAGTTGTCCCCAGCATCAGATCAGCGAGCAACTTTTGATTCAGTACTTTTATGAGGGATTGCTGGAGATGGACAGAATTATGATAGATGCTGCAGCTGGAGGAGCCCTAGTGAACAAAACACCAAATCAAGCTAGGAAACTCATTTCTAATATGGCTGAGAACTCACAACAATTTAGGAGCAGAGCATTGACCACCAAAGGAGTGGGTGAAGTTCAGGTAGTTCTTACTGATCAGAAGGAGGTTAAGAATGCATTGATGGAGCTCACCGCGGCTGTTAAGCAAATTGAATTAAACATGGCAAGGCATAATTCAACTCCTTCTATACCTCCACAGTCAAACCAAGTGATGAGTGTGTGTGGCATTTGCTCTAGTCAAGAGCACACTTCAGATTCATGTCCCACCCTCCAACAAGACGAGACAGTAGCGGCATTGGTAAGAGGACAATTTCAAGCAAGAAACAATCCTTACTCCTCTACTTACAACCCCGGTTGGAGGGATCACCCAAATCTCAAACATGGGAACTCTTTCTGCCAACAAAACCCTCAAACGCAGCAATTGCAGCAGCCTCCACATAATTTCCAGCAAGCACAGCCACTATTGCAGCAGCCACAGCAATTTCAACCTGCGGATCCGAATTTATAGCCTACATTTCAGCAACCGCAGCCCCTATTTCAGCAATTCCAGCCTCAATTTCAGCCATATCATCAAGGGCAGCAAGGTTTTCAATCATTTCCAGCTTTCCAAACTCAAAACTAACAAAATTTCCAGCCTTCCCAGCCCTATAATCAGATTTCACAGCCCTACAATCAAGGGTTTCAAAATCAGAATTTTCAGTCCTCATCACCGAATTTTTCACTTCAAAATCAGAACTTTCAAGGTTACAACTCCCAACAAGGTTTCCAAGCAATGCCACCCTTCTATCAGCCCCAACAGCCCTATGTTCAACAATTCCAGCCTACTACTTCATCCTTTCAAAATCAGTCAAGGCAATATGCTAACCAAGGAGGCTATGGGAGCTCAAGTGGAGGAAATGCGCAACAACAACAACTGATGGATATGCTACAAAATGCTTTACAACAACAGCAGCAACTACAATAAGTTCTACAACAACAACAACACCAACAACAACACAATCAAAACATTAAGAGACATATGGGGTAATTGGCTAGTGGGATTAACCAAAGTCAAGCTCAAGGATCAAGTCAACTCTCTTCCCAAACTGTTCCAAATCCAAAGGGGAACGTTAGCGCCATTTATTTGAAGAGTGGGAAGGTTACATCATCTCAAAATGGTCCAAGAGCTGAAATTTCAGAAAACTGGATAGCACCTTCAATTCCAGCTCAAAACAGCCATGAAACGACTTCAAATTCAGCTGATACCACCCCTAGCCCGTTCCCAACTCCTTCCTCAAGCAATCCTCCAATTTTGGTGGAAAACGGAGAAGAAATCAGTGCCAAGGCCGATTTTACAGCCGCCACTTCGCATGGGACAGCAGCCCAGAAATCAACCTCTCCACTTTCGGCCAAAGAAGATGAAGTTAGGGTGCCCTTGCCTTTTCCACAGGGGAGAACTCCAACAAAAAGACAAGTGGAGGAGGAAAAAACCAAAGAGTACAATGAGCTGGTAAAATTTTTTAGCAAAGTAGAAATTAATGTACCCTTGCTGACAATGATTAAACAGGTTCCTAAGTATGCAAAATTTCTGAAGGATCTTTGTGTTCACAAGAAAAGACTTAAGGAAAATGAATTGGTCAGCATTGGGAAAATGTTTCATCACTCATCCATGTCATACCTCAGAAATGTGAAGACCCTGGCATGTTTACTGTATCTTGTGAGATAGGGAGCACCACGCTACATGATGCCATGTTGGATTTAGGAGCTTCCATTAATGTCATGCCCAGGACGGTCTTCCAGATGCTTGGCATTGGCCCTCTACAACCCACTAGAGTTGTGATTCAGCTAGCAGACAGAAGCCAGACCCGCCCGGCAGGGGTTATTGAAGACGTTTTGGTTAAAGTGAAGGAGTTGATTTTCCCTGCGGACTTCTACATTCTAGACATGGAAGGAGAATATCTTGCACGTAGATCCCCACTCATCCTTGGGAGGCCTTTTCTGAAGACGGCCAAAACAAAGATTGATGTTTATGCTGGCACACTTTCGATGGAGGTGGGAGACACAGTATTCCAGTTTAGCATTTTCGATGCCATGAAGGACCCTAGGGGAGATCACTCTATTCTGAGCTTGGACACCGCAGATGAGACTGTTGAGGCACAGTTTATTGATGATGATGGTGCATTTGATATAGTGGGAGGAGCTTTGATTTCAGAGAAAGCTGAGGAGATAGATGGAAAAGCATGTGACAACCTCGTTTTCAAAACTGAAGCTTTACAGGATTTTTCTTGTTTTCTATTTTGTGATGATATTGCTAGTGATAGTCCTAATCTTTTTAATAAGGTTGTTGCAGGTATTACTAAGGAGGCATGCATATGAGATGATTCTATAGGTGTAGGGGATTGCACAGAGCCCCAGGGACCACCACAATTTACTGGTACATTACCAGAAAGTGTAGGGACTTGCATGGTGGAAGCAAGAACCCAAGAATCACCTATTTCAGTTGAGTGTCCACCAGAACCTAAACCTGAAGTGGAGCATATACTTGACCAGGAGGGGACCACAGTTACACCTACTCTTGTAGAACCTCCAGGTATTCTTCAGCACGATCAGGTAAGTATTCCTCTTATGCCCTTGGAAAAATCAATAGAGGCACCTCACTTGGATTTTATTGTTTGTGATGAGTTTATTGACACATCTTTTATAGAAATTGTTTGTGAAAAACCTGTAGAGGCACTTAAAATTGATTTTGTTCATTGTGGTGAATATTTGGACACACCTAGTATTGAGATTGCTTGTTATGATGATATTCTTGATACATCTTTTATGGAAAATAATTGTGAAAATTACATAGAAATACCCAATGTTGATTTTATTGGTTGCGATGCATGTCTTGCTACATCTCATTTAGAAATTGATTGTGAAAATTTCATTGTGATACCTAGTGTTGATGTTATTTGTTCTGATGAATTACTAGACACATCTTATGCAGATATTAATTGTGAAAACTTCATTGAGGTGCCAATAATTGATTTTCTTGGATGTGATGCATTTTTGGATTCTTTTTATGTAGAGATTGACGATATTACACTTCTTTCTTACCCTGCAAGCTTGAGAGAGGTATTACATGGTTTTGCAGGGTCCCGAAGACTTCTGGAGTGGGTGCTCTATCTGAACAGACTCCAACCTCCTGGAAGGACTTCCGAAAAGCATCACGAGGGAGGAGTTGTTCTTATTTCGACTAGTAGCACCTCACCTCTTAAGTGGGTTCTGAACCTTAATCGTCTCCGACTACCGGAAGATGCTTGTGCGAAATTAATAAGGGGGAAATACGTGCACTACGAGGTTGATCACCTGAGGATAGTTCTCCCAAAATGGATGCTACGTGCTCTCTACCCTACTTGAAGGGGAGTTCGTTCCTTTACTTTCCTTTTTTTGTTTTTCTTTATGCTTATACTTGCAAGTTTGCTTGCTTTTATACTTTGCATTCTTGTTTTGCATCCGCATTCTGCATTTTGTTTGGTCTTGAATAAATCTTGTTTGACTTCTAGTTGTATCTCCTTACATGTTCCTTTATTAGGCTTTGAGAATCATAAAAGATGGTTAAGTCTGACTATTGAGTTTTGGTTTCCTTGGTATGCTTGGGGATATTAATTGCATTTAGTCATTTGTTGTGGTGATAGACTCTATCTTGTTGGATTAAGCATGACAGTTTTATTGTTCACCTAGTGAGGATATTGCCATGCCTATCCTTAATCCTCTTATGTGTGATAGCATTTGTGATATTTGACATTCTAGAACTTGCTTTGATTCTTTTTGAAATTATAATAGCATAATCTTACATGAATATGATGGAGGCAACCTTTCTTGTTGAACTCTTAGTTTTCCCTCTCCTTTGTTGTTGTTACTACTGAGCATTTCACCTATTGCTTTCATATTTCCTTGTCAGATCTTTTCATTGTCATTACATTCTCACTGACATATCTTTATTAGCTTATTCTTCCCTTGAGCATACGATGAGAGCATGGGGTGATTGCATGATGAGTTACATTGTTATTTCTCTATTATCAGCCTCTATTATTGTGAGTTTTAGGTGATTATCATGCTTTGCTACATTGCCCGAGACGGACAAGTTTTAAGTGGGGGGGGGAGACAAGTGTGTATGGACGAATGCTTGTGTGAAAAAAAATCTCTCTTTGTGAAAAAAAAATCTCTCTATGTAAAAAAAAAGAAAGAGAGATAAAAAAAATAAAGATGAAAAAAAAAGAGAGAAAAAAAAGAGAGAAAAGAATGAAAAAAAATCTCCCTATATGAAAAAAAAATCCTCAAGCATTTGAGATTTTGTTAGTGATGAAAAAAAAGAATATTTTCTTGATGTATACTCATTTGATATCTTTATTAGAGAATCTCAAGAGTGAAGTTGTTGATACATGCATGCATTTTGAGAGATGTTGTAAGTGGTTGATATATAGTGCATTGAGAATGTGAAAGGATAATTTTGAGTATTGGAGGTTTGATTAAGTTTTTATTTTGGCCTATTGTTTGATTGTATACATCATGTTAATTACCCCAATGCTCTCATATTCTCTTTCTTTGTTATCTACCATTCTTGTTCTCTTGTAGCACTTGGTTTCATTATTATTCATTGAAAAACCCTCTTGATTTGTGTACTTATGTTATAGTAGTGGAGAAGTAGAAGATAAGCAAGTATATGGTAGTGCAATATCATGAATGTTTTGAGAGAACTCCACTCCAATATCTGTTAATTTTGTGAGCATCAGTGCATATATCCATCTTGTGAGGTTTTTGTCATGCTTAGTTTATTCAAGTTGATGAAATTACCATGATTTTGACTTATGTGAGATTTGGAACCATAAATACATGGATTCTTGAGACTTGATGATCCTAAGTAACCTTCTTTTATTATTTCTTAAAGTATTGATAGGGGATGTAATGTTTGGGAGATATGTTATTTTCTTTTAGTTTTGTTTACTTGCCCGAGACGTGCAAGAATAAGTGTGGGGAAGTTGATAACCATCATTTTGTTGATTATTTTCGGCTCTAAAATCCATGTTTGATCCACATTTTATATGCTTAAATTTGCAATTTTATTAGGTTTCATGTATTCCCTTCATTTTGGCATTTAATTCTAATCTTTGTATATTTGGGATATTTTTGGCACTAAATTTGAATATCATTTTGTAGGCTTCAATTGATCATGGACCTAGATCAAATTGGGTCAGACTTGAGTCAGGATTGGATCCAGATCAAAAGGATCAAGCATCGGATTAATAAGAGCCGTCCATTCCAGAGAACGGCTAGATCTGAGCCATCGGTCAATTTCTGGTCGATCCGAGTCGAAGATAGAATCAATCATGACCAAAGATCAAGATCTGAAAATTTCAGCCAAATTAGAAGTGATCTGACCGTTGGATCGAGCTCAAGATGTTCTAGACCATCCATTCAAGAAAAGGGAAGATCTAGACCATCCGCCACTGATCTGTTTAATCCGAGCTGGGAACAGGTAGATCAGGACCATTGATTGAGATCTGTGAAGTTTGGTTTAGATCTGAAGAGATCCGACCGTTGGATGAAGTCAAATCGATCTCAGTCGTCCGTTGCTAATGAATTAAAGATTGGAGCTGTGAAATCTGGCTGAGTTAGCTGACCCAATTGCTGGCTGGGTTGGTTGAACCAACTGATGAGCTGGGATGAGATTGAACCTAGGCTGAATCAAGACTGAACTCAATCTGGACCAGGGCTGAAGTGATTTGAAACCAGCTGCTGACCGGACCACTTAACTGAGCTGAATCCAAGGACTGAAGTGAGCTGAATTAGAGGGCTGAACTCGAGTGCTGGCTTGGATGAGCGGGACCAGAGTTGAAGTTGGCTAAGCCAGATCCACACGCGGAAGCCAAGAGAACAAAAGGGAGAGGGACGCGCGACCTAGGTTTTCATCGGACTCCACACGCAGGCTACTCGCGGCGATTCTTCTCCTCCTCCATCTTCATCGTCGCCGCAACTAGGGTTAGGGGTTCCAACCCTAGTCGGCCGGAGCTTCGATCAACCGAGTTTGAGGGGTTCCCGACTCGTTCATCCACCTTCACCGCCGGAGCTTCGATCAACCAAGTTTGAGGGGGTTCCCGACTCGTTGATCCTATCAACTCCATCCGCCTTCCATTACCATCGCAGACGACCACAGCTAGGGCTCAGGGGTTCCGAACCCTAGCTGACTTCCTCTCCAACTTCATCACCATCATCTTCATTCCGATCCACCGCCGGCGATCCAATTTCTTACAGCTTTTCTTTACCACAGTTTCTTCATTGTTTACATTTACAGCAAATTTTTATTTCTCGCAGTAGTTTCTTCACAGTTGTTCCTTATGCAGTTTCTTCCTTGTTTTTCTTCATCAGAGTAGATCCGACCGCAGCTCTTCTTCTTCTTCATCAGCAGCTTTACTTTCCAGATAGCAGTTCTTCAATTCAGTTCTTCACAGATTTCCGGCACTTCAAATTCCGGCAGCTACGTCTTTCAATTTCCAGCAGCAGTTCTCCTTCATTTGCCTATCAATTCCTTCATCCGATCCAACAGTAGCCTTAAGTTCTTCACAGCAGATTTTCCTTCTCAGCAATTACTTATAGCATTTTCATTGTCCGAATGGTAGTAGCTTCTTTCACAGCAAATTCAGTTGCAGCAGCTCTTCTCATCACATCCGATTGCTCTCAAGTGTTCTTGTGTTAGGATGTTTCTTCTTATGATAAATTTTTGTATTGATGCTTGATCTTCCATATTAGTTTGCATGTACTTTTGTTGTTTTGAATCACGCTTGCAAGTTGTTTGACAAAATGCTTATTCCAATCATTAGGTTTAATTTCTTGAATTTTATTTTGATTAATCCTTTCTTGTCTAATCCCTTCCAATTACTTTAAGTTTTTGTCTTTAATTGAATGCAACTAGATTAGTGTGGGTCTTGCTAATGCTTTACCTTATGTTTCTTTTAATCTTCTGACAAGTGTAGTTTAGTGAAATTAGATTCGTTACCTGCATTATTTTTCGTTTATTAGTCTTAGCAACTCATATCAAAACCCAGTTATCATCCAAATCCAAAAGCAATAAGATACGATCCTGAGAATTATCATGCACCGACTATATTCGTTGGGAGACGACTCGAGTTACTCTATGCTACATTAGTTTAGAGGAATTCGATATCTTAATTGTATTTGAAACCGTAACACGACAAAAACGGTTGTCAGGCATCCAGAGACACTCGATGCTTTTGCACCTGGGAGAGGTTGCTCAAGCAGGCAGCCAGTTCTTCTTCCTTATCCTTCAGGTTGGCGCGCAGAGTAGTAGCCAACTAACCAGCCTCCAGGAGCTCCGCCTTGACCTTGGCCAGCTCCTGATGGGCCTGCACTTCCAAAGCTCGAGCCTGACGCTCGCTATTCTCTAGGATGGCAAGTTGCCACCGCATCTGGATAGCCGACGCCCGAGCTGCATTCAACTCCGCCAGCCGTTCCTGAAGTTGGGCCTCGGCGCGGACGGCACGCCCTTGAAGGGCCGCATTCTCAGCCCGTATCGTGTTCCAGGCCTCGTCATCTGGTTGCAGCTGCGCACAGCGGAGCTGAGCCTCCAACTCCTCCCTTTGGAACTCGGATTCACGAAGGGACCGAGTCTGAGCGGCGAAGAAAATGTTCATATCGTAGATCGTGCCGGTTAGCTGCAAAGTAAGAGGGTTAGCTGGAGAAGAACCGGTCTGACAAGAGTTATCAGAAAAGCATACCTGACAAACCTCCTCCATGACGCCATTGGCTCTAGCAATGGGGTCCTGACGGTCAAATGCCCGAAGACCATGGTACAGATGGTCGCTCAAGGGGACATGTAGATAAGCCACTCGGGCAGACCCTAGCGGCTCGGAGTCGGGAAGCTCATAGGTTGTACGAGGGTCGGCTCGCGAAGGTAGGATCAGATGTAACGGGCCAGAGCCCGTAGCCCCCTCGGGGAGAGAAGGAAGGGGAATATCAGTTGGCACGCTGGAAGGGTCGGCTTGAGTAGAAGGGGCCTCCGGTTGAACATCCCCTGGAGCAGAAGAAACGGGGGCGACAAGCGTAGATACCGGCGGGGCAAGGATCCTCGACGAAGAAGAGGAAGAGGAGGTTCTCCGCTGAGTGGAAGTTGTGGTCCCAAAGGGAGGTGAACGGTCACCTGATTGATCCCGACGACGCCTGGTCTCTAGTGGACAAGGATCCATGGCCGAAACCTCAGTCTCAGAATCCGACACCGCCTCCTCTGGTGCTTTCGAAGAAGAAATATCGTTAGGATTGACCATCGGGGAAGGAGACGCTGAAGTAACCGGCGGAGTGTTGGACGGATCAGCAAGCATAGCCGCCAGAGCTGTCGTAAATGCAACCTCATCCTCTACTAGCCCCTCTATCATAGAGTCATGCAACATTCTGGAGAAGCTACGGGGGCACCAGAAAAGATAGATAAGGAGAGGAGGAGGAAGGTAATGGGGGAGTATAGAAAAAGCAAAAGCGGCGGAGAAGATAATCGCTGAAGCCTATATAGGGAATGGCAGTTGATCTCAGCCGTCGGAAATGGGGCTGCGAGGAAAGGCCAGAACCCTACGATGGGGCTTGCGAAGAAGCAAGGGGACGCGATAAGACAAAGGTGGGCCCGACGAACAGACGTTTCACTGCCCGAGGTAATCGAAACAGGTGGCTGACGCTTCAGCGCCTGAAAAACCACTGAGAAGGAGACAAGTGTCCCTGCCAATTAATGCAGTCATCGAGCGATAGAGACAGGGGGACAGACGAACTGCCAAGCCAGGCGTCTTGAACAAAAAAGGGTCAGGCTAACCCAAAGCCTCGCGGGCTAGCTCCCACTAATCACTTGGTCCGGGTCCCGGTCAGACGCGTAGCGGCCCACACTCCCCGGATGCAGCTCGGCCAAGAGGCCAAAATCCTCGCGGGTCAGCTCCCGCTAATCCCTTGGTCTGGGTCCCGGTCGGACGCGTGGCGGCCCACGCTCCCCGGATGCAACTCGGCCAAGAGGCCAAAATCCTCGCGGACCAGCTCCCGCTAATCCCTTGGTTTGGGCCCCGGATGGGCGCATGGCGACAATGGCCCCGAGCCAAGCGGCCAGATACTCACGACAGGGTACGGACCAGTGCTCAAACACCCGTGAAGACTGGTGGCTCGAGCGCATGTTTGCCCGAGCCATAGGCACCTGAGAATCTCCTCGCCCGGACACCCGGGCTAACGGCTCGCAAAAACCACACCGATTATTCGGCTTTGCGTCCAGTTCACTCTCACTATCACTCGGACCCATAATAATTGAAAAGGAAAGCAGCCACGATCGCTAGAAAGTAAGCAGCAAAGGAAAATCACATTCAGAGAAAGGGTGCATTACAAAATTGGGGGCTTGGTATCCCCTTATTACAGGAAAAGTGAAAAGGAGAAGTCTGACCCTCACTTGAAGGGTTGTTTTGTTATGTCGGGTAGGTCTTTGCACATATCCAGGAGCTGAACGGCTGTGGGAGGCATGTCGGGAGGCATGTCGGGAGGTAGATACCCGCCCAGTTTGAGTTGTTGGACGACACTAACCCCTTGGTGCATCATTACAGCCCGAAATGCTGGGAGATCTCGTCAATGTGAGCCTTGGCATTGATGCACTCAAGCCTATGGGCCTCCAGTCTGTCAGTTTCCGCCTCCTTGTAGGTACGAAGCTCTGCCAGCTCGGACCGAGTTGCGTTCCAGGATGCTTGGCGCTTACGCAGCTCCTTCAACTCCGCCTGAGCCACATTCCAAGATGCTTGGCGTCCGTGCAAATCCTGCAGTTGGTCCTGCAGCGAACCAACTTCTTGCTCCTTAGCCGCCAGTTGCGTACGCAAAGATGGAACAACTTCACTGGCCCAACGCAGCTCGTCCTTGGTCTTCAGAAGGCCCGCTAGCAGCTCCTCCTTACGTCGGCGGTCGCGAAGCTGCGCTTGTTCGGCCTGAACAACCCGGTCTTGCGCTCGAACCACCTCGGCGTCAGCCGAGACAATCTATGCCTTGGCGGTCTCCAGCTCCTCCTGACCCTGACTCAATAAGTCCTGAAGGCCGATAACTTTCGCCCGCAAGCTGTTAAGAGAGTCATCGTCATAAGCCAGCTGGGTGTGCCGAAGCCGAGCTTCCAGATCCTCCACACGCCGCTCGGCGTGATGTTGGGCCTTGGCATGGCTCAGCATGGATATGCACATACCAAAGCCTTGGGCCCAAGCCTGCAAAAAGAAGATCGGGTAACATCTCAACCGAATAAGCATAGGGCATGTGACGGTTCGTAAATACATACATGCGTGGCTGCGGCCATGAATTTGTCCGCCCAGACGCTCGGGCCGCCCGAGCTGCCCGTTCGCAGGCTAGCTAGAAATCGGTCCGCCACTGCACCATATAGTCGGACATCCTGTGACCGTATGGAAGCTGTGCCGCTCGGCACAGTCATGCTCAGGAGCAAGTCAGATAGTGAGGGCGGCAGTATGTGTAGCGGGCCTTCGCTCACAGACTCCCCCGGTCGGGTCGGGGAAGCCTCCCCCACAGGAGCAACAGCTGACTCCACCAGAGGCATTGAAGATGAAGGAAGAGGCAGCGCGGGGGAGTCGGTCATCGGTCCCTTGCGCTTTTGCCTTTTGCTAGGTTGACTGGGAGAAGCATCCGCGGAGTCGGCCGAGTCAGGCGCGGACCCACCGCCCTGTGGGCGCTGCAACGAATGACTCAGAGGTCGGGTATCCTCTGAGCCAGACTGAGGAATTTCCTCATCTCCAGGTGCGGAGGCAGGAGACTTGGAGCCAGATACTGTTGCCTCCTGCTCAACTAGCCGCTCCGCACGCAGCCCTTGTTCGGATCGCTGCTCGGTTGCACGTGCCTCTAGATCTTCCACCAGCTGCCGGATACGCTCCTCCATCTCCTCAAGCCCTAGTCCATAACCCTCTTCGGGGGCAACTTGATACATCATCTCGGTTGCAGGGCAAGCAATGGCCAAATGGCAGTAAAGAGACAAGAAAGAAGAAAGGAATGCTTACCAAGAGAGACAAACCGAGGAAGCGACGCAGGACTGAGTCCGAACGCGGACATAATAGGCTCACACAGTAACGACACAACGGAGAAGTGCCGACTCCCTAGCACGGAGAGGGCAGGCTCGAAGAGAGGGGATTTCCGAGAGTCCGTATGATGAGGAGGTGTCTGAGGAGCGTCTCGATGGAAACCAATTGGCCAGGTCGGGAGCACCACAGGGCAGATATAAAAATATCGCTCCTTCCAACCCTTGTTGGAAGAGGGAAGCTGAGAGAGGAAAGAAGTCCCGGGACGGTCTTGGAAGAAAAACTCGCCCAATTCTTGCCTTTTCAGATAGAAGTAGTGAAAAAGGTCGGCCCGAAGGGGAAGCCGGTATAATTGAAAAACAATAACCGACCCGCAGAGAAGGCGGATGGAATTGGGAATCAGTTGGGATAGATTAAGGCGAAGGTAGCGACAAACAGAGGCGATGAAGGGGTGGATTGGAAACGCAGCCCCGCCTGCAGATGATCTCGGGAGATGGTAATGTAGTGTGCGGGAGGCCTGGCGGGCTGATCGGAAGAAGTAGGCAGTAGAACGAGATGGTCGAAAGGAATTTGAAACTCTACTATAATCGCATCAAGGTCGCATTGTTCAAGAACTGATCTCGTGGTAACATACCAGGGATCGCGGTCGCAAGATGAAGAGGCCATATGAAGCAAAATGAGAAAGGAAACCAAACCAGTGAAGAGGTCATCGGAGAAGAAAGTCGGGACCGGAGGTTCCTCCGCAACCCTAGCCGGAGATAGAAGCGCAGTACACCAGGGTAAAAGGGTAAAAAGTCGGTGGTAAAGGTAAGAAGCTATTTATACAGCCGCCTAGGCCATCAGAACCGCCCGATGGTGGGCCACAACAGAGGCAACGACCGATAAAAGCCGTCTGATCGGATCCAAAGGGGCCCAGGAAACGAAGCGCCTCGCAACTCTAAAAAGGAATGGGGAAGAGACACGTGGAGCAACCAGCAACCGAGGGCATTAATGTATGAGATTCCAACCTGCTCGAAGATCTCGGGCAGCAACATGAGAAAGGACCAATGATATGACATAGCCGGCCGACCGGGATCCCTGCGCACTACCAAGTTCTTAGAAAACCGCCGGAGGAGGCCAGGATGTCCCGGAGCGCCAGGCTTGCTTCAACGGGCGATGGTCCAGTCAGTCGGACTCGTCGCCTCCTTTGACTAGACTTGAGGGGGAAGCTTATGATCCCGGCCTTGCCTACGGGTAGGTCGGCCGAGCCTGTGATGTCGCCCACAACAAGTGTCACAAATGAGCGTCAAATTTAGATATTTATAAGTTGAAAACCCTTAGCTCACAAAATTAAAATAAGTAGTATAGGGGCCTCAAGTCGTATTTTTCCAAGGACTAGTTAAGAGTGTTTAATTCGAGCTTGAAAGTGTTGTCGTTTGATGATTTGGGTTTTCTAATAAAATGGGGGTTTTGCGGTAAGAGATGAAATAACAATTTGGAACGAAATAGACTGAACTAAGCAGAAATGAGTTAGGAAATTGCGGAAACTAAACTTAACATATTTAACAACTGAGCAATTAAATTGCAGAACTATGGAATTGAAATTTAATATCTAATTGCAGGAACTAATGCAGGAAACGAATTGCAGAAATTGAAAGCTAGAACAAAACAATTCTTAAGAACTTGGCTTGAAGTGTAATGGAAACAAACTAGAACAACTTGAAGAATTAAGTGCTTAAACCAAAATATTCCTAACTTGAACACCAAATCAGTTCCTAATCAAGACTTCCCTTTGCCGTCACACAAAGGATGAGCTAGAAACCCTCTGAACTCAAAGATCAGCGAAGGAACACTCCCTGGATCAGTTTGCTGCGAATTGGTCTTCCTGATCGGTCACAGGACCGATCAGGACCTATACTGATCGGATTGGAGATCGATCGGATATGTCTCTATCTAATTGAATGGTCCGATCAGTAGCTGAAGTCTGTCCCCGATCTCTTCCTCCTCGATTGGCTGGCTGGCGATCGATGCTCAGAAACCATCAAATGTTTCCGAGAACCCCTTAGCGTTGCTTCGACAGCTCCAGACGACGGAAACCAGCCCTCAACAAGGATCAATCGGTAAGAATAGCAGCTCCGGTGAAACCCTCACCTAAGTTTCCAGAAACCAATTTTGATTAGCAAACTAAACAGAAATCAAACCTCAATGATCCAAAACCTTGAGAAGAAACGGATCTGATATGGCCACGCGCGATCGGAAAAGAAAAGCTAAAGAAAAACTCGAAGAACAGAAAGAAAGCTACACTACTCTGCGACACGCGACCCCCCCCCAAGCTTGGCGGAGAAGAAGTCTGATTTAAATTATCCATTTTGAATTTGAACGGCTGTGATTGATCCGACCTCATCCGACGGTCGAATCTTCTCAGATCTAAACCAAAATTCCCAGATCTCCATCATTGGCCCCGATCTACTTCTCCTTGGCTTGGATCAATCAGATCTGCAGCGGATAGCTCAAATCTTCCCTTCTCTTGAATGGATGGTTGAAACTCCCCTTAAGCTTGATCCGACGGTCAGATGGACTCTGATTTGGTTCAAACTTTCAGATCTTGATCTGTGGTCATGATTAGCCCTAACTTGAGCTCAGATTGATCAGAAGTTCACAGATAGCTCAGATCTACTTGTTCCTTGATCGGACGGCCCATATTGATCCAATGCTTAATCGTCTTGATCCTAGTCCAATTCTGGCTCAACTTGATCCAATCCGATCTAGGTCCATGATCCTTCAAAGCCTACAAAATTAGATTCAAATTTCAGTGCCAAAATACCTCGAATATAGAAAGAATTGAATTCAAAAGCTAAATTAGACATATATCATGGAACCTAATGTAAATACAAGATTAAGCATATAAAAGTGGATCAAAACATGGATTTGAAAGCCTAAAATGATTAACAAAATGATAGTTATCAACTCACCCACACTTGTTCTTGGGCGTCTCGCACAAGCTAACTAAACATGTACCCCCTAGATTATTCTCAATCATAGTTAGAAGCAATTGAAAGGAAATTACCTAGGGTTGTCAATTCTCAAAAATCTAAGATCAATGGACTAGTATCTTGTCCTTAAATCAACAACTTAGTATACTTCATCTTTCATGACTCATTGAGATGAACTAAACTCACAAAGCTTATCAAGGGAATATTTAGTGGCTCTCTTCCTAAGTTCTACATTTTTGATGAAAGTGGAGCTCACTCACACACTACCATGGTTCTTGCACTACCATAAGCTTGCTTATATTCTACTCTCCACCATCATTCTTGATTTGGATCCACACCTACAAAAGCTTATGGGAACAAGTTTAGAAGATATATGAAATGATAGAAATGAAATAGAAGTTTAATGAACTTTGATACTTATGAATCATGATAAAGAAAATAAAGAAATATGGCATGATAAGGAAATATGGAAAAGAAAAGAAAATGGAAGACTTAGATACTCAAAAATGTAACCTAATGCACTTTGCCCTCTCATTTTGAATTATCCTGCATATTTCAGAGCCTAGGTGAGTAAGGATTGGAGAGTGCCTCTTAATTAGACGAAAAACCATGCTGAATTCAGTGTGCTTCTGTGCCAACCTCTTCTGATCGGTCAAGGGACCGATCAGACTTCTCCTGATCGGTCAAGGGATAGATCAGGCTCTTCTTTCATTCGGTTAAGCAGACTTTTGATCGTTCTGGCTCCCTTTTGAATGATCTGGCTTCCCTCTGATCGGTCATGGTGACCGATCAGAGGCTTCCCAGATCGGCCTGGAGACCGATCAGGCTCTGAACAGAAACTGAAACTGATCTGAATTCTTAAACTGTCTGCCGAGATTCCAATCTTTCACTTAATAACTCACTCTTGAATTCAACTAGCTTCTTGCTTTCATCTTCCACTTCAAAAATTAATCCAACTCCTGACACTTCATGTTTTTCTTTTCTTTTCTTTTCTTTTCTTTTTTTCTCTATTGTTCTATTTTTTTTCTATTTTTTTCTGTTGCCAAGATTTTTATTCCTCTTCAATGCCTTTCAATAACTAGCTGAGCTTCCCATTTCCAGCAATTTGAATTAGCTCAAATTCTACTCCAAATTGTTTCAGCTCTACAAAATTCAGATTCTGAAAAGTTCATTAGGGCTCAAACTGTTAGCTTTATGTGCAGTTTAACTTGGAAGTAGAGCTCAAAGAAGTTTCAAACTGAGAAGTTCCATATTTTGAACCAATACTTCAAACTCTTCACTAAAATTACTGAGCTCTACTTGATACCATCTTGAAATCCAATTTTTTTATTCCAATTTTAGATTTTCAGATTGCCAAATGCTTCAATTCTCAACTTCAATGTCAGAGGAGTTGGCATTTAGAACTTCCTAAGGTCACTAAATTTTTTCGGAGTATGCCTCATAAAACTTGAAACCTCAAATTATAATTAGGAATTTAGATGCTTCAAATGTTACCTTCACTAACCAATTCTTGCAACTCACTCTTGACACAAAATTCCTTCAAGATGGCACATTTGCTTGTATGTTGCCGAGTCCAGGTGAGTGAAGTCGGGTGACCAAAATCCTGGTGAGTGAAGCCAGGTCCTAGCGAGTGATGCTAGGTTGAATGAAATCCCGGTGAGTGAAGCCGGGTGACCGAAACCCTGGTGAGTGAAACCGGGTGACCGAAATCCTGGTGAGTGAAGCCAGGTCCTAGCGAGTGAAGCTAGGTTGAATGAAGTCCCGGTGAGTGAAGCTGGGCATGGAGTCTTGGTACGGGGGACTAAGCACGAGTCAGAGAAGGCTAGGGAGCTTGTTCTCTGGACTTAGAGTTGAATTGGGAGTCTCTGGATCGGTCTGGTGGCCGATCAGGGAGTTGGCACGAACTCCCTGTTGTGGATCGGTCTGGTGACCGATCCAGCGAAGACTGATCATTCTGGTGAATGATCAGGGAGAGAACAGAAAGGTTTCTGTTCGGGTTCTGATCGTTCTAGTGAACGATCAGAGAAGAGGTCAGTAGCTTTGGGAGGAGACCTTGATCGATCAGTGTGACCAATCAAGGATCGGAGGTTCCTCACCCTGACCGATCAGAATGGCTCCTGATCAGTCAGGGAGTGACCTGATTGGTCACCAGACTGATCAGGGCACAACCTGATCGGTCAGGTGACCGATCAGGGACTTTGGCCTACGGGAGATGGAGAAAGCTACAGCAAGTGTTGGATCGGTCCGGTGACCGATCCACGATCTGTGATCGGTTAGTGTGACCGATCACAAGAAGTCCACGATCCCAGTTTTCTCACTGTGGACCGATCAGGCTGGAGCCTGATCGTTCAGGGCTTACCCTGATTGGTCCAGTGACCGATCAGTAGCTGACAACTTTAATTCAAATACACTGTCAGACTTCTGACGACGTCTGTTTTTCTCTGCATTTTCTCTGCTACCTTGCCGATATTGTTTGATATACATTGCTAAGTGTCTGCTAAGTGTGTAGGTGATACAGGGAGGATTCAAACAATGGAAGACAGTCAACTGGGGACTTTCCTTTGAGCAGGTTTGGCTGTTTTCTCTTCTCAGGTTTCAACGGGCGTCTGGCGCTACTGGCAATGGCTGGGAAGCTGACGAACTGATCTGGGGCTCGGCTGAAAAGAGCTCAGGGAGTCCAAAAGGGGTCAGTGTAGCTGGGGTTGTTGCAGATGAGCAGCTGGGAGCTGCAGAGGTGCGCCTGTCACCTGGGTTTTGGGCAGAGGCTTAAGAGTTGGTAGCGAAGAAGCCTCAATGAAGGGGATCACTTGTGCATCACTTGAGAAACACTCTGATACTTTGCATCTGGAGAGCCTTGAGCCAGTGGAGACGTTTACGAGGTGATCAGCAAGCAGACAAGGAAGAGCTGAGTGAAGGCTCTTGCCGAGGTTGTGCTCGGTTGTGGGTTGTGCTTGTAAACGTTTCTCCTTCGCTTGCTTGTGCTCTATAAGCTTTCCTTGTCTCTGCGCTTAATTTCTGATACTCTTGAGGCTATTTGTGTGGAGAGGTTTCTCCACCGAGAAGGAGGCATTTGATATCCGAATTTCCCGGGGCTTGATCTGCCGACGATCAAGGGATCGCCCACCTCACGGGCACGCCAAGGAGTAGGGGCAAGTTATCCCCGAACCTTGTAAACCATCTTTGTTAGTGTCTTGAGTTTGTGTTTAGTTTTAGGGTTTTAGTTTCTGCATTTCTGTTTTTGTGTTGATTCCGCTGCCGTTAACTCCAAGTGCAGAAAACTTCAAGAAGAGAGCAAAAGTTTGTGTCTGGCTACATTCACCCCCCCTATAGCCATCCAAGTTCCAACAAGTGGTATCAAAGCTTGGGGCCCTTTTCAATGGCTTAACATCCGAGAGCTAACAACGATGGCGATGAGGGAAGGCTTCAGCACCAACCGACCTCCCTTCTTCGACGACACTGATTTCCAATATTGGAGGTCAAAGATGGAGTACTATCTCAAGACCAACATCAACATGTGGTTCGCTGTCAAGGAGGGGTTTTCCCCTCCAAAGGATGACGAAGGAAAAGAGCTCAAGTTCTCAAGGTGGTCGGCAGAACAAATCCGAAAAGGGGAAGCCGATGCGAAAGTTGTTGTCACCTTCCAATGTGGGATGACCAAGGAGCAGCTGATCAAGGTTGGCCCCTTCACCACTGCCAAAGACCTGTGGAACAAACTCATTGAGCTCCTTGAAGGAACTCAAGATACCCGGAGAGCCAAGGGAGACCTTCTTATCAGCCAACTCCAAAACCTTTCCATGGAAGAAAATGAAATGGTAAGTGAACTCCATGGACAATTCAAAGAGGTCTTGAATGGTCTACATTCTATTAATGAGAAGGTCGAGAATCGCGACCTTGTGAGGTATGTTCTTAAAGCCTTTCCGAGGAATATCTTGTGGTCATCCATGGTGGATGCTTACAAGGTTTCCAAGGATCTTTCTTTTGTTAAATTAGAAGATCTATTTTGTGAAATGGAGCTACACGAAATCGCTAACCAAAGCCCAAAGGAGAAGGGTGTTGCGTTTGTGGCAGGTGATCGAAGGAAGAAGAAGGAAAAGGAGGAGAAGGAGAGTTACTGTCACATGGCCTTCATGGCCCTAGAAGAGTCGACCAAGGAGAGTGGAGACGAATCAAGTGACACCTCAACCGTGTCTTCATCATCTTCGGATGATGAAAAGGTAATCTCTCCCGAATTAGACAAATGATATAGGACTATCGCATGCTTAACTAGTCTACTAAAAAATCTAAGAATAAGGTTAAATCATTTAGATTAGAAGTAGAGGAATTGAAAACACCTAAGGATAATAATGTTGATGACTCTCATGTTAGGATTCTTGAAGATGAAAATAAGGACTTGAAGAGCGAAGTTGAAAACCTCAAGAATATTCTTGAGAAGTTTTCAACTAGCTCTAAAACATTAGACATGATCCTCAATTCTCAAAGAGCGGTCTACAATAAGGTTGGTTTAGGTTACCAACCTAAAGAACCTAGTGTCATATCATTGATGTCAAGAACTCACTTTAGGTCAAATGATTCTATAGTTCAAAAAGTTAGAAAGAAAGTAACTAAGGCATGAGTGCCAAAGTCTTTCATTGAAGGCTCTTTAGGTCCCTCTATATTTCGAATTGTATAGCATTGGTTGATGGGGAGCATCTATCAACATGGGTGGTTGATATTTGGTGCTCCAAACATATAGTCATTCCTAGTTAGGGATGTGCCTACTATTTCCTCCATTTAATGGATGACCATTTACTACCCATGAGAAATAGTTTTTCATCTTGAATTTAGATGACTGGAGTTAAGTAAATGGGAATCATAAACAATATAGATACATTGAAAATTTCTCCATCTATACTGGAAAATTTTTCTATTCATCTTTATGGGCAATTTGGGAATAAATTTTTGATACAACCTTGATTTCAAATTGGTTGAAATCATGAACTTGATACACACTTGGATCTATGAGTTGTCCAATCCAATCCATGAATTATCAATAGAATGGGGATTAGGATAATGGAGTTGATACAAACTTGATTTCAATTAGTTGGAGCAAACATGTTATGAACATGCGTCAAACATACAAACCGGTCAAAATTTGGAAATCTGATCATATTTTGATACTAGTTTGATACAAGCATGTTTTGGAAATTTAATCATATTTTGATACTAGTTTGATACAAGCATGTTTTGAAAATTTGATCATATTTTGATACTAGTTTGATACAAGCATGTTGTGGAAATTTGATCATATTTTGATACTAATACTAATTTGAGGGATAGCTTTTAGTTAAGGGAACCCCTTTAGGATCAAAGGGATTAAATCTAATTGGATTAGGATTTAAGAGTGGTTAAAAGGTGAAACAAACAAGGTTCTATAACATATCAGATTTATGAAATTTCATTTCTGAAATCTGATCGGAACAAACAAGTTTCTGAAACAAACAACTCCCTGTATCAAACCTGATCGGTTCACCGACCGCTTAGGACTTACCCTGATCGGTCACCTGACCGATCAAGGGTTCTTCTGATCGATCAAGTGATCGATCAGATCAGTTTTGATCAGGAGATTAGTATTCAATCTTAGGAGTCCACTAATCACCCACCTGATCGGTTCATGGACCGATCAGGATCCTCCCGATCGGTCAGGCCGACCGATCAGACCTATCAGGGTACTATCAAAGAACATGGAACATACATATCATACTTGGAACAAAACTTAATACTGATTTGATACAAACCTGTGTTGGAATGTTCAAATCCATAAGAAAGAGTTGTTTGAATCATGACTCTTGTTCCTTGATGAGGAATATTTTTTTGTTTGTCAAGAAACTCAAATCATGTTTCAGAAATTTTTCTGAAATATCGAATGTTAAAGGAGTCTACACCCCAGTTGTGGAATGCCAATTGTTAATGTAGTCTGATCAGAAACGTATCAGAGTTTCAGAATTTTTTTCTGAAATCTGATCGCTCCCCAGACCAATCAGAAACATTTCTGTATCGAATAATCTACGAACCTGATCGGTCACGGAGACCAATCAGGATTATGTGTCGGATACAACTGCGTTCCTTACTTGTCATATGAAGCATATACGTGTTTGACCATGATATAATTCTGTATATGTTATCATGTGCAATTCACACTTACCTTCGATTATTTTGGGTTTGGGGAGAGACCCTTGTTTAAGGGGGAGGTATGTTTAAACTTAATAATCATACCCTTTTTTCGATGTTTGACAAAGGGGGAGAGAATGGTTGATTAAGTTTAGGATTTGTTATTGTAGGGGGAGGACTTTGATTCCCTTACGATAATCGAAATTGATTTGACTTCAATTGATCATTAATACCTAAACTTAAATTGGGTTGTCAAACAACAAAAAGGGAGAGATTGTTGATGCAGTCTAGCCTGATTGTTGTTTTGGTGTTGACACCAATTTCAGTTTGGTTGAGTGAATTCGGATTGAAATCCCGGTGAGTGAAGTCGGGTCCTGGTGAGTGAAGCCAGGTGACTGAAATCTCGGTGAGTGAAGCCGGGTCTCGGTAAGTGAAGTCGGGTGACCGAAACCCTGGTGAGTGAAGCCGGGTCCTGGTGAGTGAAGCAAGGTTGGATGAAATCCCGGTGAGAGAAGCCGGGTCCCGATGAGTGAAGCCGGGTGACCGAAACCCTGGTGAGTGAAGCCAGGTCCTAGCGAGTGAAGCTAGGTTGGATGAAATCCCGGTGAGTGAAGCCGAGTCCCGGTTAGTGAAGCCAGGTGGTCGAAACCCAGGTGAGTGAAGCCAGGTCCTAGCGAGTGAAGTTAGATTGAATGAAATCCCAGTGAGTGAAGGTGGGTCCCGGTGAGTGAAGCCGGGTGACCGAAACCCTGGTGAGTGAAGCCAGATCCTAGTGAGTGAAGCTAGGTTGAATGAAGTCCCGATGAGTGAAGCTGGGCACGGAGTCTTGGTCCGGGGGACTAAGCACGAGTCAGAGAGGCTAGGGAGCTTGTTCTCTGGACTTAGAGTTGAATTGGGAGTCTCTGGATCAGTCTGGTGACCGATCAGGGAGTTGGCACGAACTTCCTGTTGTGGATCGGTCTGGTGACCGATCCAGCGAAGACTGATCGTTCTGGTGAATGATCAGGGAGAGAACAGAAAGGTTTCTGATGGGCTTCTGATCGTTTTGGTGAACGATCAGAGAAGAGGTCAGTAGCTTTGTGAGGGGACCTTGATCGATCAGTGTGACCGATCAAGGATCGGAGGTTCCTCACCCTGACCGATCAGGAGCCATCCTGATCGGTCAGGGAGTGACCTGATCGGTCATCAGACCGATCAGGGCACAACCTGATCGGTTGGACTTTGTCCTACGGATGCTGGAGAAAGCTACAGCAAGTGTTGGATCAGTCCGGTGACCGATCCATGATCTGTGATCGGTCAGTATGACCGATCACAAGAAGTCCGAGATCCCAGTTTTCTCACTGTCGATCGATCAGGCTAGAGCCTGATCGTTCGGGGCTTACCCTGATCGGTCCGGTGACCGATTAGGGTAATCTTTGATCGGTCTGTGGACCGATCAGTAGCTGACAACTTTAATTCAAATACACTATTAGACTTCTGATCGCGTCTGTTTTTCTCTACGTTTTCTCTGCTACCTTACTGATATTGTTTGATATACTTTGCTAAGTGTCTGCTAAGTTTGCAGGTGATACAGGGAGGATTCAAACAATGGAGGAGAGTCAATTGGGGACTTTCCTTTGAGCAGGTTTGGCGGTTTTCTCTTCTCAGGTTTCAACGGGCGTCTGGCGCTGCTGGCAACGGCTGGGAAGCTGACGAACTAATCTGGGGATCGGCTGAAGAGAGCTCAGGGAGTCCAGAAGAGGTCAGTGGAGCTGGGGCTGTTGCAGATGAGCATCTGGGAGCTGTAGAGGCGCGCCTGTCACCTGGGTTTTGGGCAGAGGCTTAAGAGCTGGTAGCGAAGAAGCCTCTACGAAGGGATCACTTGTGCATCACTTGAGAAACACTCTGATACTTTGCATCTGGAGAGCCTTGAGCCAGTGGAGACGTTTACAAGGCGATCAGCAAGCAGACAAGGAAGAGCTGAGTGAAGGCTCTTGCCGAGGTTGTGCTGGGTTGTGGGTTGTGCTTGTAAACGTTTCTCCTTCGCTTGCTTGTGTTCTGTAAGCTTTCCTTGTCTCTGCGCTTAATTTCTGATACTCTTGAGACTATTTGTGTGGAGAGGTATCTCTACCGAGAAGGAGGCATTTGATATCCGAATTTCCCGGGGCTTGATCTGTCGACGATCAAGGGATCACCCACCTCACGGGCATGCCAAGGAGTAGGGGCAAGTTATCCCCGAACCTTGTAAACCATCTTTGTTAGCGTCTTGAGTTTGTGTTTAGTTTTATGATTTTAGTTTCTACATTTCTATTTTTGTGTTGTTTCCGCTGCCGCTAACTCCAAGTGCAGAAAACTTCTAGAAGAGAGCAAAAGTTTGTGTCTGGCTACATTCACCCCCCCTCTATAGCCATCCAAGTTCCAACAAGACTTACCTGATTCATTTTGGGGATACGCTCTGGAGACGGCAGCGTACATACTAAACTTAGTCCCATCTAAGTCAGTCCCTCATACTCCCACAGAACTGTGGACTGGGCGCAAGCCTAGTCTATGGCATGTTCGGATTTGGGGTAGTCCAGCACATGTGCTGAAGGGAGATACTGATAAGTTGGAATCTCGTACGGAGGTACGTCTGTTCGTAGGCTATCCTAGAGGAATGAAGGGTGGTCTGCTCTATAGTCCTAAGGATCAGAAGGTAATTGTTAGCACAAATGCCAGATTCTTGGAAGATTTGGAAGATGACTATGTGATGAGCCATAAGCCAAAGAGTAGACTGGTGCTTGAGGGGTTAAGAGGAGAGGTTCCGACCTTACGACCAATTGTACAAGAGGACACACCACAAGTCACTGCACCGCGTGTCACTGAGGAAACACAGGTAGCACCTCATCGCAGTGGGAGGGTTGTGAGACAGCCTGAAAGGTTCATGTTTTTGGGAGTGTCTTCGGACTTGATCTCTAGTAAACATGAACCGGATCCCTGGACTTATGACGAGACCCTCCAAGACAAGGATGTAGATTCTTGGCAAAGAGCAATGAACTCCGAGATAGAATCGATGGATTCTAACCATGTTTGGGAGCTAGTAGAACCACCCAATGGTGTAAAAGCCATTGGATGCAAGTAGATATACAAGAGAAAGAGAGGATCAGATGGGAAGGTTGAGACCTTCAAAGCAAGGCTTGTTGCGAAAAGGTACACTCAGAAAGAGAGTATCGATTATGAGGAATCCTTTTCGCCGGTAGCCATGCTTAAGTCGATCCGGGTTCTCTTATCTATTGCAGCTCATATGGATTATGAGGTGTGGCAGATAGATGTCAAGACAACTTTCCTTAACGGAAGTCTTGAGGAGACCATCTACATGCAACAACCAGAACGGTTCATTGCAAAGGGCAAAGAGCATCTAGTGTGCAAGCTTAATCGATCCATCTATGGATTGAAGCAAGCTTCAAGGTCTTGGAACATCCGCTTTGATGAAGTAATCCAGTCATATGGATTTACTTAAAGCCCGGATGAGTCATGTGTATACAAAAGATATGACAGAAACATAGTGGTATTTCTGGTACTTTACGTAGATGACATTTTGTTAATTGGCAACAATGTCAAAGTGTTATCAGACGTAAGGGTCTGGCTATCAAAGTAGTTTGATATGAATGGCATAGGAGAAGCAGGACACATCCTTGGGATTAAGGTCATAAGAGATCGCTTGAAAAGGATGTTGTGCTTATCCCAAGCTTCATATGTTGACACAGTCTTGTCTTGTTTTAACATGGAAAACTCCTAGAAGGGTTTCCTACCCTTCAGGCATGGAGTTCCTCTATCCAAGGAGATGTGCCCGAAAACATCAAAGGAGATAGAGGAAATGAAGGCAGTTCCTTATGCTTCGGCAGTAGGAAGCCTCATGTATGTTATGTTGTGTATAAGACCTGATATCTATTTTGTCGTGGACATGATTAGCAGATATCAGAGTAACCCTGTACAGGCGCATTGGACTGCAGTAAAGCATATATTGAAATGCCTGAGATGGACTATGGATTATATGCTAGTTTATCGGGCAGACCAATTAATCCTTGTGGGTTATACGGACTCAGATTTCCAGTCAGATAGGGACAAGAGTAAGTCTACCTCAGGGTTTGTGTTTACTTTACGAGGTGGAGCCATTGTCTGGAGGAGTGTCAAGCAGAAGTGCGTGGCAGACTCCACCATAGAAGCTGAATATGTGGCAGCCTCGGAGGCGGCCAAGGAAACTGTATGGCTCAGAAACTTCATCATGGACTTGGATGTGATTCCTGGTTTGCCCAGATCTATCACAATCTTTTGTAATAATAGTGGTGCAGTTGCAAACTCGAAGCAACCACGAGCCCATAGGGCGAGTAAACACATAGAGCGCAAGTACCACCTGATACGAGAAATCGTAAAACGAGGAGAAGTGGCTATCGCCAAAATTGCATCAGAGAACAACCTGACATATCCTTTCACGATTGTAAGATGTCTATACTGAAAGACATGACTTTTATATATGAACATCTTTATTATGAAAATAGAATCACAACTATACTAGGTATTTGTTTATAGTAGTGCATACACGAAGTCCAATTGCTTTGTATTGTAGATAACATAGTGTGTGGTGTCACACGGAAGATCATGTTATCAGTTCCTTGCTTAGCATAAAATAGAGGCTCACAACCGAGATGGAATTGGACAACCCATCGGGATGGTTGTAGTGTAGTTAGGTGTGGTTGGTCTTGACCATAGAACTACACCAGTGTGCTATGAGTACTTTGTAACGCCCGCCTTTTTCCCACACCTTATGGTGTGGCGAGAAAGGCGTCATTACGCTAAACATACATGTACATATAAAACATCTTAATGCAGCGGAATAATTTTTTTCTTCTACACATGCTTTTAACCATGCAACTAATATATGAAACATCTATACATGCATAAACTTGTCATCCCTGAACCTAGTGTCATTGGACTTAGCATATTAACAACATGCATAGCATCATGATATAACCATTTCATAGCTTATTCATAATCATCATAAGTAGCATTGAAACATAAGTAGCATAATCATCCATTAGGTATAACCATTGAAACATAGCATAGAATCTAAGGAGGCATTTCCAAAACCCAAGACATGCGATATGTGTAAATAAAAGAATCCTTTGCCAAGTCACTGCCACACACACACATGCTCTTGCCCCTCCTGCTGCTTCCCTTAGTGACTTCTTGCTTGATCTGTGGTACGAGGAAAATAAGACTATAAGCACATAGGCTTAGTAAGACCCTTTCCTACTCACTAAAACCATACGTCGCTTAAACATAAACATATCAAGCATCTGACATAACATAATTCTGAACATGAAACATAAGCATAGTCTTGGCGTAAATCATAAGCATATGACATGATTCTTAACATAAACATAAACTTAATACATACCTAGCATGGCACAATTCTTAACGTACATGAGCATGAACATACTTAGCATAGCATAATTCTTAACATACATGAGCATGAAACATACTTAGCATAGCATAATTCTTAACATACATGAGCATAAAACACAATCTTATCATAAGCATAAGCATAAAACATACTTACCCTGGCGTGATGCATAACATGAATGAATGCATGAGTCAAATGCATTTACATAAGGATGCTTAATTTTAAAATCATACTTTTAAATACTTAAACATAAACATAACATCATTGGGGTCCCTGGCTTGTACCACATACATACATCATAAGCGCGCATCCCTAAGTAGATATGAGGTAGCGAGCCCCGACCTACTAGGGTAAGGACAGCTTCGGTAGTCCCAGAACCGTGGACAGCATAGTCGGTAGTCCAGAACCGGGGCGTTCTTAAGGTGCCCATCCTTGTTGGATAGCTTCGGTAGTCCCAGAACCGTGGACAGCATAGTCGGTAGTCCAGAACCGGGGCGTTCTTAAGGTGCCCATCCCTTGGACCCTTACTTCGGTCCTGTACAAGCCCATTCATAAAGTAAAATAACTTTGCATGCTTCATCATTCATAGACATTCATGACATAAACATAATCTTGTTTCATGAAACATAACTTAAGAGTAGGAACAGCTGCGGTAGTTCCAGAACCGTGGACAGCTATGGTAGTCCAGAACCGAGGCGTTTTTAAGGTGCCCATCCCTTAGCATGACATAAACATACTTAACATTTCATCATTCATACTTAATATCATGATGCCTTAAAGACATGAACATTCATCATCATTCCTTATCTTCATTCATAAGGTATGTCATGCTTACATCATTTTGTCTTAGGGTCATGGTTATCATTTTCGTTCATCATCTTCGTTCTTAAACATGACATATGTACATATCATTCATAAAGCATGACATACATACATAGCATTCATAAACATGACTTACATACATATTGTTCATAAAACATGGCATACATACATGTCATCCATAAAGCATGGCATACATACATATCATTCATAAAACATGACATACATACATATCCTTCATACACATACATCTATTATAAGCATTTAACCTTCTACATGCATCATTCTATTTATCATAACATACCCCTACATTAATTACATATCATGGTATATGATCTAAATATTCATGAGTAAAGCATAGCATAGAACCTAACATACAAGGTCATGTTACATAATACATAAACTAAGATTTTTGTAATATAAAGATCCTTACATCATACTTAACTATGTACTTACATCATGGTGACTTATAAACATGTATCCTTAAGACCTTAGCCCAATTCAAACCCTAGTTTTGGGTCTTGGCCGAAAACCCTAAGGGACCATAAAGCTATAGAAAATTTACCTAGGTCATGATTAACATCCCATACCTTACATATCATGCCATGGAACACCATTTGAACCCTTGGTTGGATTTAACCCTAAGTCCTAGGTCCAAACCATGAGTTGGCCGAAACCCTAGAAGGGTAATAAGCCCATAGGAAAATTCATATAAATCACCATTATTACCCATAAGATATCATAAGAAACATACTAATCATGCTTGGAAAGGTTGAAGTTTACCCTAGCCCTTTAGCCTTGATGTGGCCGAAACCCTAGTGGGGTTCTAGGGTGCTACAAAAACTTCAAACATCATACTTTATTGCTTAACCTATCATGAGTAAACATTTGAAAACATAAGAGAGGTTTTTAACATGATTTTTAGCCCAACACCTTGCTTGGCCGAAATCCTTACAAGCCCTAACCATGGATTTTTTCCAACATAGCATGCCAATAAAACTTAGATCATGATAAATAACTTGGAAGCTATCATACCACAGGTGAGGAGGTCTTACCTTCCCTTGTCTTGGATTTAATCCTTGAATAAAGAAATAGAAAGAACCTTCTTGACTCCAAACTTCTCCTTAGACCTTGTAGCCTAGTAGAGAGCCTTGAGTCTTCAAGATGGAGTCCTTGGTGGAATTTTTCCCAAGGGGAGAGCCCTTGTGGTTTTCGGCTAGAGCAAGGAGGAAGAGGAAAGAATGACTTGGGAAGAAGAGAAGGGAAATTGTAACTCCCATGCCACCTTTATACCACATTAAGGAGGGCAAGTGAAGAGTCTTGGTGTCTCTTCCCTTGATGACTCTTCATTTCCCCTAAGTCTTAACTAAAATCCACTTCATCCTCTACTAGCACTCCCTTGCTAGGTGAATTGGTTAGTATATGCATGGTGGTACCATAGGTCCAAGGTTCAATCCTTGGTGCATGCACTTTATTTTTATATTTTATTTTATTTTATTTTATTTTATTTTATTTTTATCTTATTTTTGAAAATTCCCCAAAAATTCTCCCATGATCATGCTAATACTCCTAATTAAAACCCATTTATATTTATATTAAATTTCACCTAAAATCCATTAATAACCATGGTCTTAGAAAAGCCCATTAGTACTTAGCTTCTCGATTTAAATGAGAAATTATGGATAATTAGGCTAAGGTTCGTACTAGTATCTCTAAATTCCTTCCAAACTATCTAGACATGATCAATATTTTAAAGAAAATATTGAGGAGATTTTCCGGGTCGTTACATACATAGAGCAGGACCAAAATCCGAGGTTATCCAATTTATACTGGCTTAATAATTGGATAAGACCTCAGTTTATATTATGGAGTATGATCCCTTAATTCTGAAATAATAACGGGCATATATTATTAATTATTATTTCTTTAATTTATCAATGGGCGAGATCTATTCTGTTAGATCGATTGACCCGGTAAGTTGGGAGATAATATTAATAATATGATGTGCCGTTGATTATTGATGGAATCCGTGTCCTGGTGAGTCGGATGATGATGCCCCCTTGATGAGCTCAAAAGGTTCATCGTGCTAAACCCTGCAGGTGGATTTGATCCGACATGATGATAAGGTTGAGTGGTACTAATCAAGTATCCAAAAGTTAATTAATTTAAATTGTCAGTAATTTAATTAATTAATGTGCATTCGAGATCTTAAATACGGGGGGATGGACGACTCGTAATATGTGGAGCCCATATGAAAATATGGGGGTTGGTGAGGAAGTTCAATTAAGATCCATTAGTAGAATGGATCTTAATTAATGGATCGAGTTTGGATCCATTAGTGGGCCAAGAACCAACTCCTCCTCTTGGTCCCTACCTTAGCCCTATAAATACCCTATGAGATCAAGAAACCAAGGATTAATCCAAGAGTTGATAGCCAAGGCTCTCCTCTCCTTTCAATTCCTCTTTCTCTCCTTAGGGTTTCTGCCGGCGCAACAAGAGAAGGGAGTTCTCCCTTCTCTTTTCTCCTTGCCTCCTTCACCATCTTCTATCCGACGCTAGCATAGACAAGGAAGAGGTGCCCTCTTCCTTTTGTGGTGCTCGGCGGTGAAGGAAAGGTGGTCGGCGACCGACGGTGAGGGGCGCAAGAGAAGCATGCGGCGGCGCCGCAAGGGTGAGGGAAGAGGAGGTCGTGGTTCTTCATCTTCTTCTCCTTCCTCTCTAGGTGTGCAGCCGGTCCGGAGGCCCTGGTGCAGCTCTGGTGGGCGGCGGCGCAAAGGGAGAGGAAGAAGGGGCCGGCGGCTAGGGAAACCCTACGTTGGGGTTTTCCTTATTCGGCCAAGGTGAGAAGAAGAGTTCTTTTGGAGCTCTTGGTGATCTCGGATCGCGGTAGATCGTCGTCCACACGATGTCTGCGAAGGGAGGGACATAAGGTAGAAGACCGCCAGGTGATCGGGAAAGTATATCTCTTCCTATGCTCCTTTGTATTTTCTTATGTCAATTTTGTGCTACGATTATATGCCTCGTTATTTTATTCTTGAGAATTTATTATTTTGATCCGAAATATGATGAATAAATTCTTAACTGGACCCTGATCATAAACACAAAAGCCGGCGATCAACTCGTCGCCTTTTCCACGGTCGAACGGTCGAGCAAATTACAAGGCCGATTTTGATTATTGGCTAAGTTGTAATTTCGATCGTTCGATATGACACGAGACTGTCGATGGGAGACGGGTCTCCACTCGGATTAATTTTTAATCCGTAGACATGGAGAGGTCTCTCGGATCGACCAGGTATTCGCTAAGGAAACCCGCCAACCCATACCCAACACTGAAGACGTCCAACTAAGTCTATGCGTATCCTTCAAACCTGCACACTCAAATACACATATTAGATCAACATGAATCCCTAAGTTAATCATATTGACACATACACATCAAAACCCATGATCCACTCGATCATACTTGGGTCGATTGCACCAACAATCTCTCCCTTTTAGATATGTGACAATATGTTTAAGTTAGGTGTAAAAACAACAATTGAAAATTATAAACATAGCAAATTAAGAAGCATAAATATGCATCCTCCCCCTTAATCTATGCCTTTACACACAATTTTTAATTTTGCATAACCACAAGTTAAGTTAAAAACTAACTCCATAAGTTAAGTTAAAACTTACTTAAACCCACATGTTCTCCCCCTTTGACACCATCAAAAGGATTGCTCCAAGCAATATTAACTCCTAGTATCAATTTGGGACAAGCTTTCAGTTCTGAAAACCTCTGAAATCAGAAACCATACGCACCAGTCCACTGCGTCAGTTACCAGTCGACTAGTGCCTTCTAACTGCAAACCCACAGAGAGTTCAGTCGACTGCCCTGGGGCAGTCGACTGATACAGACCAATCTGCAGCCTTTATGTCGAAATTCAGAAATGGATTATAAATTTCATAAAATTTAAAAAATTCTGAAATTTTACAAACATATTTCTTATGATATATTCTAACATAGAAAAATACATTTTCATGAAAATACCAAATATACTTGACTTTTTGACCAAAATTCAAATCCATTGAAAACATTTCATTTTGTATCAACCTTCCATCCTAGGTTTGAACCCATATGTTTTCCAAGTCTATCCCATACTTCTTAAAACACAGAAATGTTTTCAATCCTCCCCTTTTTCTCATATTAACACTAGAGAAAGAAAAAATGATGAAAGTACCCCCTTTATACCATAATCTCTTGATAGAAAGTATATTGAAATTCATCATATAACCTTAAAATCATGTACACACATCCCACAACTAAAGTAATAGCACTTCATATAAGCAATACTCGAGAAGTAAAAAGGTTCATCCAAAACCAAAAATTTCTACAAGGACCATAATCCCGAAATCCTTAAATATTACAATGTCAATTATGGTGTTTGAAAGATAATAGAAGAACATGCTCAAGCTAAACACACTCTCAATACCATTATATCCAAATCATGCAGAAGCTATGCATCATCGCCAGGAGGAGGAAGAGGAGGGGCCTGATACATCAGGTCCTAGCACTGCATCATCTCATACATATCAGCCTGTCTTTGCTGAAAACTTTGAAAGTCGCTCCTAAGACCGTGAACCCCCCTCTATAGCAACCTGTCGCTGCTGAAAACTCTGAAAATCCTCCCCGAGTCCGTGAACCTCTACCTCCAATCGGGAGAACCACTCCTCTATAATCCCCGCAGGAGAGCAGCAGCAGGAGTAGCCTCCTCCTCATCATCAGAACTTGAGGATGCATGATGACATCGCCAGACCATCACTCCCTGCTGTCTCTTAATCCAAGCTAAGGAGAGCTGCCGAGAACCTATCTGATCGTAGTCCTTGGACTGCTGATGAAACTGACCTCTAGTGATGTCAATACCTCTAGATGAAAAGAATTCGGTCAAAATATGACCAAATAACATATAGATCTTCCCATGGATGTCATGAGAAAAATTTACAATAGACCCGAATACATGATGGGCGATGTCTATATCCAGCCTCCTCTCTAAAGCATACATTATCATCAAGTGAGGTAACCGAATCTTGGACCTCCCCTTGGCGACAATGGGCAAAATGCAGTCTAAGACAATTTTGTAAATGATGTTGCTAACTGCACTCATGCGCATAGCTATAAAAATATGCTGCAAAGGTGGTCGAGGATTATCGAAATAATGGCGGGGAATTTGGTTAATAGTCACATTAGGAAATGTTAGAGGCTCAATGACATTTGGGAAGCATGCAAATGGGTTTTCCGAAACTCGTGTTGGTATGGCTTGGCGGTTTCCAAGACAACCACGGGTCGTATCTGAGAGACCTCTCTATGTCTACGGATTAAAAATTTAGCCTGAATAGAGACCCATACCTCTAACGACCGTCTCATCGCCGTGTTAATTAATCCAAGTTACAACTTAGCTGAAACTGAGGTTAAGGCCTTGTAACTTTCTGGATTAATTAACCACGGAAAAGACGATGATTTGGATCGCCGATTTTTGTGTTTATCTTCGGGGTCCAGTTAATTCATTATTGTCTATGATAACGAATTAAAATAATTAACTAACATGAATAAAATGACGAGACAAAGTAATATGACACAATTAAATCATAGCAAAATAAAACTGGAGCTTGGGAGAATTATACCTCACCGTTTACCTCGCAGTCTTCTACCTTATATCCCTCCCCTCCTAGACGTCATGTGGGCGATGATATACCAAAACGCGGAATAACCAAGGCTTACAATTGATCCTCCTCCTTCCTTCTCTTCAATGCACCAACCACCACCTAACAACTAGGGTTTCGGCCGACCATATCACTCATCTTCTTGGACCCGCCGGCCATCCTCATTGCTCCAAGAGATCGCCGGCCACAAGAGGATGAAGAGAGGATGTGGAAGAAGGAAAGAAAGAGAGAAGTAACCTCTTCCTTTAATCCAAAACGCTAAAACTGCACTCCCTCCTTCTTCTTCCTCACCGCCGGCGCCAATGGCTTCTAAAGCCTCCGCCGGTGACTCCAACTCCCTCCTGCTTTGTTGCGCGCAACCAGGAGGAAGTAGACGAGATGAAGGTGAAGAAGAAAGCAGGGAAAAAGATGGAGAAACAAGCGCTTCCTTGCTTTTCCTTCTTCATCACGCCGACGACGGAAACCACCCTGTTGTGGCTGCCACCGGCCACAATTCTTCCTCCTCTCCTGCTCACCGAACACCTCAAGGTGTTGTCCTCCTTGTTGATGTCCCACGCCCAAAGGAATAGAAGAGAAAACTTCTCTTCTTCCTCCCTTAGCTCCGGCGCAACACCAACCCCTAGGAGAGAGAGAGAGAGAGAGGAAGAAAATTGGAGGGAGGCTATTAGGGTTTTCCTTGGATTAATTTTTCTCAATTAGCCTTGTATCATGACTCCTATGGGGTATATATAGGGCTAAGGCAGAGACTATGAGGAGGAGTTGGTTCTTGGCCCACCAATGAATCCAAAACCCGATCCATTAATGGAGATCCATTCCACTAAAGGATCCCATTGTACTTCCTCACCAACCCCCATATTTTCATATGGGCTCCATATATTACGATTCGTCCATCTCCCCGTGTTTATGATATCATATGCCCGATAATTAATTTAATTTACTGATAATTAAATTAATTATCTTCTTGATCCTTGATTAGTACCACTCAACTTTTTCATCATGCCGGACCATAGTCCACTTGCAAGATTTGACATGATGACCTTTTTGAGCTCACCAAGGGGCATCATCATCCCGACTCACTAGGACATGGATTCCGTCAATAATCAACATCACATCATATTATTAATATTATCTCTCAACTTATCGAGCCTATCGATCTAACAGAATAGATCTCACTCATTGGTAAATCAAAGAAATAATAATTAATAACATATGTCCGTCGTTATTTCAGGATTAAGAGATTGTTCTCCATAATATTATCCAAGGTCTAATCTAATTTACGAAGTCAGTACAAAAATTGGATGACCTCTCTTTTGGTCCTACTCAATGTACACAAAGTACACTAGTGTAATTCTATGGTTAAGATAAACAACACCTAATTACACTACAACCATCCTGATGGTTTGTCCAACTCCATCTCGGTTGTGAGCTTCTTTCTTATACTTCGGCAAGGAACCGATAACATGCTTTTCTATGCGACACCATACACCATGTTATCTACAATGCCAAGTATCAGACATTTTGTGCATATAAACATGCACTGTGTGATTTTTTGATTCTCTTTGAAATGTAGATGTATCCTAATTAAAAGCATGACTTTTAGTATATATCGTAGCAATCTCCCACTTATATAGAAAGACTTTGCTGTTTTCAAAATACCATACATCTGACCTCTAGATTCTTCACATGCCTAAAAGCTTTCGCTACCAAGACCTTAGTGAAATGATCTACCTAGGTCATTCTCTGATGCAATCTAGGCTACGACAGCTATTCCTCTTCTAGGTGGTTCTTGCACTCTATGTGTTTACTTGCCTTATGGACTCATGATTCTTTCGAGTTCACAACTGCACCATTTTAATCACATTAAATGTGCTAGTTCTTAGAAAATCAGGAATCACATCAAAGTCTATCTTGAGGTTTCTGAACCATGTAGCTATATTGGCTGCCTTGCAGGCTGCCAGAATATCCAGCCTCCATAGTAGGGTCCATCACTGTGCAACACTCTACTATACAATGGTTCTACCTCCTAAAAGTAAACTCAAAACCCAAGAAATATTTACATATGCCCCTATCTAGATTGGAATTCTGTATCCATATAACCTACAGGAAATTGGTTTGCCCTATAAATTAGCATGTAGTCCTTAGTCCTTTTTAGGCACTAATACATGCTTTTACCACATTCCAATTTTCTTGACCTAGGTTACTCCGATATCTGTTACCCATGCCCACGACACAACAGATATCTGGGCTCATTTCTAGCATACAAGAGACTTCCTCTAGCCGATGCTAGAGGAACCGTGATTACCTACTCTATCACCTTTGATAATCCAAACATATCTCTTATATAGAGTAGCTCCAAAGTTGAAAAGTACAGAACTTTCCTTTGGAGGTATCCATGCTAGAATGAGCTAGGATAATGTTTTATATGAAACTTGAGATAAACACATCATCCTTTTCTGGAGGTCCCTTAGATCTTTGATCCCCAAGGATGTGCCTTACTTCTCTCAAGTCCTTCATAATTATGTGGACAACGATACCCTTACGTTTGACAATATTTCGTCATTGTAGCCAACAAACAAAATATTATCTACATAGAGTACAAGAATACCACTTCGTTTCCGTCACATTTTATATACACGATCTCATCCGTCCTTTGAACAAATCCATATAATACAAGATTTATCTCTTCAAAGCGGATGGTCCTTGTCATAGGTCTAGGGTTGTGGTTTATGTTCTCTCAGGACCCAGTCCATAGCCTCTCCAAGAATATGAGACTTTTAGGTTGAGCAACAACCTTTCCACTACGACAAGGTACCCTTTGCATATCTTTAGTCACACGAGGTGCAGTACCTTGTGGTATTACCTCTTGTATAGTTGGTACAAAGATCAGAATATCCCTTTATTTAATTTTCTTAGAGTAACTCTACACCTAGACTTATGGTTTATTACATAGTCCTTTTCCTAAGAATTAGACATTCGTCCCAACGAATGCCCTTTGATCCTTAGGACTATTAAACCACCTTATTGTTCCCTTAGGATAACCTACGAACATATGCACTAGATTCTGTAGCGACCCGCCTTCTCTACCTTAGACGGACCGTTACTTTGTCTACTTCTTGACTCTAATGCAACGACTAAAAATGCGGAACTTTCTTTAACCCTTTTTTTTGTATTTAAATCTATCTAAGAATGATATTCTAACTTTAATAGTCATGCATTTGAACTCATCACACAAGGTTCTATAACATTACTGAAGCATTATGGAATATGAATGTAACTTTTCTAAGCATATTTAAAGCAATAAAACTTAATTCAAAAGGAGACTAACAACATCTTGGCACATGACGATATTCTAACTTTAATAGTCATGCATTTAAACTCGTCACACAAGGTTCTATAATATTACTAAAGCATTATGGAATATGAATGCAACTTTTCTAAGCATATTTAAAGAAATAAAAACTTAATTTCAAAGGAGACTAACAACATTTCTAGAACTTCATAGAATGTAAATCTTACTTTTCTACCGAATTTACAAGCATTTTAAGCACAATTAGGACTTAGTCCAAAAGGGAATAATAAGCTCAAGAATAAGTCTAAAATTCAATGTATCAACATGCTAAACTACTCATGCCCTTGCTCATCTAGTGCATTCACAAAAGTATGCATACTAATTGAAATGACATGGAATCTTCATTCTACAAAATTGAGCATGTAAAACTATCCGAAGCATAAATGTTTAATAAACTCCATAACACAATAACTTGGAATTTGGAAACCTTAAACATTGCATTTCAAATAAGCTAAACTGTCTCATCCCAAGGACCTCTCCAAGGTCAGCCACCACACACACGTCACTCAGCACCGCCTCGTCGTCTTCCTTCAGAATTGCTTGCCTTTACCTTCACCTGCAGCAAGAGGAAATGCAACTAATAAGCATAAAGCTTAGCAAGTACTATCTAACTCACAAAATCTCGAAATGTGCAAGCATGTTTTTTAAACAATGTGAAATCACATGAGATACTTTTATGCTTAAAAGAAACACTAAAACATGTATAACTCAAAACATGCATACTCAAGCATTAATAAGTCTTAACTCACTTTTTCTTGGCTTGACTTGAAACTTTAGCAATTCTTTAACTTTAAATCTTTCTTTAACTTTTAGAAAATTTCCTTAAACTTTAGAAAAACTTTGCTAAAGCATATACTTGAAAATAATAACTCACTTGGATCCACTTAAGACGTAAGTACCATCTTATGCGCGTTCCCTAAAAGGTTGGGGTAGCGAGCCACCAATCCTAATAGAGCAGACCTTGGTCTACCAGGGCCAAGACCTTGGAATTGGACACCTGGATTTCTTTAACGACGCCCTTGGACGCCGGGTACTGGCCTTAGAAAATAAAATAGCTTTTCTCTCTTTTCTTTCTTATCTTTAAATACCTTGGCATTTTATCGAACACCTTGTGTGCCCAAATCCCTAAGTCTTGACTTTTGGGGATTTCTTAAGGCCTTGACCCTTTCTTTTCTTCTCTTTATCTTCTCTTTTCTTTTCTCATAGCTTTTCTTAGACCCTAACCTCATATAGGGTACTTAATTAAACTTATACAAGCATGGGTTAACTAGGATTACATGCAAAACCATAAACTAAAGGAAAAAATTGCATTTTTAACTTTCTAACGGGAAAAACTTGCGGAAAACCGCCTCTTACTGCAGGTGAGCAGTACTTACTTCGATATCTTGGACTTACAACCAAGAACGGCGTCGGAGGTTCCTGAGAAACTCGGAGTCTCGGAGATTTCTTCGCGCTCACGCGTTCCTCTCGTCGTGGGGATTCCGAAGATCGGAAAATCTCTCGGAGGAGAGCCTTGGCCGGCCACCGGAGGAAGGTCCTAGGGCTTGGTGTGGTTTCGCCCAAGAGAGGAGAGGGGGCGGCATGCGTGGGTTTGGGCGAGGAAGAGGGATTAGTTGAGAGAAAAGAAAAATAAAATTTCTCTCTTAAATTATCTATTTATACTTAGGGTATTTAGGTCCAACTTTTAACTTAACTTAATATCTCTCTACTTTCTTTCAGCACACCCCTGTTGGGGCTCCTGGTTAACCCGACCAACTTAAGTCGTTGATCCCATGGGAGGTCTCGGGTTAAAAACTCGTCCAGGCAACTTTTTGCCGAAAACTCTATTTCTTTTAATAAAAATACTAACCGGACTCGGAAAATTCCATAAAAATATTCTAAAAATTCCTAAAAATATCTAGAATATTTCTAAAACATTTTTAAATAGTTCTAAGGACTTTAAGAACTTCAATATGGAAATTTCGGGGCGTTACAGATTCCAACTTGTCGGTGTCCCTTTTCAGCACAAGTGCTGAACTACTCATAATCTGATCATGCCTTAGACTAAGCTTTCGCTTAGTCCACATCTCTATAGGTTTAAGAGACTACTGACTTTGACAGAATCAAGCATATACACCTTCGTATCCAGGACATATCCCTTTGAACAAATTCAGCTAATCTCGGAGAGGCTTATCATCTTCTTAACCAATTAGCTTAAGAGACCTTATTCCTTCCATGTGTTGCACTACTCTGTTGGGGCGCACTAGGTGCTATGAATTGGGATCAAATCTCAATTCTCTGATAAGTCCTACAACTACCCCTAGAGGTACTTGCCATTATGATCTAATCATAATATCATAATACTTTTACTCTGATGTTTCTTCTGCATCAGACTTGAACTCTTTGATCTCATTAAAGTATTCAGTCTTGCAGTACATCAAGTAAATGTACTATTTGTTTATCAAATAAACAAAGTATTCAAGGGTACCTCTATTCTAGATAGATTAAGGACTTATACTTATCAGGTTAAACCAAATTCCTACATATTTTTGGCTCTATGCCCCTATGCTTAGAATAAGCCTATTTGGTTTTGTTACTTCCCTAGTAAGAGGCAAAAGTATCTTAAGGAAGACAAGTCTTCCATAACCAATGAACCCTAAGGCTTATCGGTCGACCACTTTTGAATCCCACTAGAGTTTAACAAACCAAACCTTTAGAGACTTTGGTTCTATTAGGAAGGAAGCTTTCTCTTTTAGTTAAGATGATAAGCTATTAATTGCATCATGGGAGTTTTTGGTTTTATGTACTAATTTCCTATCAATGTACTTCAATAGATATTCCTTTTATTCTACTTTTAACAAATAAAAGCAATAGAAAATATCTTATTCCAGAAATTGAACAAAGTTCTTTCCAAAAACTAAGTACATAAAGGCAATCTCTATAAAGCCAAAACTATGTCAACCTATGCTAAAGACATAAATGAAATAGATAAAACTCCCACGGCTAAAAGTCGTCTCTATAGCCCATCCATGTAGTCAGTGATACCCTCCTCAGCTAGCTGTCGGGTTTCCTGGAACCCCTGCACAAAAATACAGACATGATTAGTGGCATCCGTATCTACTCACTAGGTACCGGTAGATATCATTGCTAAACATGTTACAACGACAAAGAAGAAAATATACCTGTGGTACTACTCTGGCGATGGGGACAGTCCGTCTTCCAATGTCCTGACTGTTTGTACACAAAGCACTTGCCCTTCGGCTTCTGTATGCGCCCCTGAGGTCCCTGTACTTCTTTCTTCGCTCCAGCTTGTTTCTTCTTCTTCATTCCTTTCGGTTTAGAAGTAGAAACCTCTTGAGCAACGAAAGTTTGTGAACTCTGAAGAGAAAACCCATCTGCCGCCTCCAGTTCTGTCAGAAGCTCTACCCACGAATGTATACGTTCGTCCATATTGTATCTTAAGCGGAACTCCTCAAAACTCTTTGGTAGAGATAGGAGGATAAAATTGATTTGGGTTTCCCCATCAATTTTTGCTCCAAGGATTTCCATCTCCTTCAGCCAAGCCATCATTTTGAGGACATGTTCCCTTACGGGCATGCCCTCAACTATGACAGTTGTCATCAAGTTCTTCAAGACCTTATGCCTACGGCTCGATTACTTTCCCCGAAGAGTTCATTGAGTTCGGATATTTTACTGGTAATGGAAGAAGCTTGATTTTGATGACTCTCAGTCGTCTCATCTGCTTTTAGCCAGTTCCTAAAATACTCAAACTCCTCTTCAGTGTTAATCTCGCTAGACTTTTCAGCACAGAACTCAACAAGATCACTTTTAGGTTCCTCGGCAGTAGAGACAAAATCCATGTTTAATTCCCAATCCTTATTGTTAGGGGCATTAAGTTGATTTTCCCTATCAATTAGTTTAAGTGGGTCTAGATCCATTTTAAAGTACTTGAGAATCATAACAATCACACACTTTAGATTTTGAAAATAAATTGATTCCTCAAAAAACAATTTATTACAAAATCTACCAACACCACAGATCACTGAGAATTATGCATGCTACGTTAGTGTGGACGTATACGAATTCTACATTTGTGAGAGGAGGTTTTACCCATTAATTTTACTATCTTGTCATCCTAACTTTCTGACAAGTAAAATTAATAGTTAGTCCTCTTTGACCCTACAAATAATAGCAGTGACTCTGTTGGGGAGGATACTAATATTTGTATCTAAGTGTTTACCATTCACGACACTAAGAAAATTATTTCCAATTATGTGTCTTACGTTGGGGAAGTACATACGCTCTTCAATAATTTTCTATAATCTTTTCTAACCTAGTGACCCGTAGAACAAGCCTATCCGTTATGGAGGAAGGCACTCAGAGCCAACGTGCGGGCTTGTTCGCATCACTTGTTAGATTGTAATGGCGGTCATGGGACCCTTAGGGACCCTCTCCCACTTAGTTATTTGCGTTTGAGGTTTTTCACATGCACACACACAACAAGCACATAAACAAAAAAAATAGAGCTATGAAAAAATCCTAGATTTTTTCAACTATTATGGACTTGGTCTCCAATGCGTCTCCAATCGTGTCGTCACTTCGTCCACTCCATCCTATCCATGCGCAAGCCACCATGAAGGATTCCCCGAGCCGAGATGACTAGCTTACTTATTTACATCCATTGATCCTGTACTCCATGAAGGAGTGTACATCACATCTAGATCAAAAGTAAATAGAAAGCTTGGCTAAACAAGTGCCATATTTAATTACAAAAATTAAATAACTTATTTAGCCTTATCAACCCCGATGATTCAATTAATTTACATCAAAACACAACCAATCACATACAAAGATCACAATTGCCATAATAGTTGGAATCTAGTGCCTGCAACACAATGTTAGCCTATGCACATCCAAAAATTATCTAGCAAAAATAATGTACATGATAATGTGTAGAAAAATAACCGAATCCTAAACACACAAAACTGGAAACATAGCTCTGATACCAAATGTTGGTATGGCTTGGCGGTTTCCAAGACAACCACTGGGTCATATCTGAGAGACCTCTCTATGTCTACGAATTACAAATTTAACCCAAATAGAGATCCATCCCTCTAATGACCGTCTCGTCGTCGTGTTAATTAATCCAAGTTATAACTTAGCCGAAACCGAGGTTAAGACCTTGTAACTTTTCGGATTAATTAACTGCAGAAAAGACGACGATTTGGATCGCCGATTTTTGTGTTTATCTTCGGGGTCCAGTTAATTTATTATTGTCTATGATAATGAATCAAAATAATTAACTAACATGCATAAAATGACGAGAGAAAGTAATATGACACAATTAAAACATAGCAAAATAAAACTGGAGCTCGAGAGAATTATACCTCGCCGTTTACCTCGCAGTCTTCTACCTTATGTCCCTCCCCTCCTGGACGTTGTGTGAGCGATGATCTACCAAGACGCGGAATCACCAAGGCTTACAATTGATCCTCCTCCTTCCTTCTCTTCATGCACCAACCACCACCTAGCAACTAGGGGTTCGGTCGGCCATATCACTCATCTTCTTGGACCCGCCGGCCATCCTCATTGCTCAAAGAGATCACCGGCCACAAGAGGATAAAGAGAGGATGTGGAAGAAGGAAAGAAATGTTGAGGCAATCGACCCTAATATGATTGGAAGATCATGGTTTTGATGTGTGTGAATAAGTTTAAGGTTAGAGTGTTATGTTGTATTTGATATGTGTGATTGAGTTTGCAGGACTTGGAGATTCACACATGGTGAACATATCCGAGGGACGAGAGCCGAGGGAGGAGGACTCCAAGGGCAAGCCGGGAAGTGGACTTCAAGGGCACACGTGAAGGGTGGCATGGAGGCAAGCCAAGGGAAGGCTTGTGTGCGCATCTGAGGGATGAGAGTCAGAGGAAGATGACTTCAAGGGGCGAGCCAAGGGAGTGAACCTGAAGGCATACATGAAGGAGTATGTGAAGAATGGCTGGGAGTGAGTGGGCAGTCGACTGGCCAGAGGGCAGTCGACTGCCAAAACTCACAGAAGGTTTTCAGCCTTCTACTAGTCGACTGGCCCAGAGGCAGTCGACTGGTATACCCCGTAAACTAGCCATTGGCTAGCAATTAATGCTAGGTCAGTCGATTGCCCTAGGGGCAGTCGACTGGTGCGGGGCTGGACAGACTGCGAGTTTGTCCTGTTCTCCTATAAAAGGAGGACCTTTTTGCATGTGAGCGGTATGGTTCCGTATATAACGAAGTGCTGTTCATGTGAAAAGCTTACTCATCTTCCTCTCTCTCATTCACTACATTCTATAAAGAGGAAGACAACACCACTGTAAAGGATTCTCCACCTGAAGGAGATTTTTTATAGTGGAAGTGATGTACGTGTGTGGATCCTTGGATTAGTCACCCATTTGGGTGGATACCAAGTAGCTTTTTGTTGTTAGCATTATCTTTTCTGTCTTTTGCATATTATTATTTCCGCTGCGCTATCAACCTTGTAGAGATTTAATGAAAAAGTGCTATTAACCCCTCTCTAGCACGCCAGTCGATCCATGAGTTGGTATCAGAGCCAGTTCGTTTAGGAAGAACTCACCGTCAACCGGAGCAAGTTTAAATGGCGTTTCAAGAGGGATACAACACGACACGACCACCCTTCTTCGACGGGAACGATTTTGCGTACTGGAAAGGTAGGATGCAATATTACCTTATGAACGATATTGAGAACTGGATTAGTATTGCAGATGGATTCGATGCACCCGTCGATGAAAGAGGAGAACCGACACCCATGAGATCCTGGTCGAAAGAGGTCATAAAGAGGGCGCAACCCAATGCCAAGGCCACCACCACACTGCAGTGCGGGCTCTCAAAGGAGCAACTCAACAAGGTGGGGACATTCAAGAGTGCCAAAGAACTATGGGACAAACTGGTGGAACTGAACGAAGGGTCAAACGAGTCCAGAAGAGCTAAGAAGGACTTGCTCGTGGCCCAACTCCAATCCCTATCCATGAAGAGCAACGAGAATGTCAGCCAGCTGCATGGAAGGGTGAAGGAGGTCATCAACGAGCTTCACGTGATTGGAGAAAAGATCGAAAACTGAGATATCGTCAGGTATGTCCTACAAGCCTTCCCAAGAACTATCTTGTGGGCATCCATGGTTGATGCCTACAAAGTATCAAGGGATTTGTCCATAGTTAAATTAGATGATCTATTCTGTGAATTTGAACTGCACGAGCAAGCTAACGTCTCGGCCAAAGAGAAAGGTATTGCCTTTATTGCAGAAAAGGAGAAGAAGAAGAGGATGGAGAAGAAGAAGGTGGTCTACTCCTCTTCATCCGACTCAGAGGAGTCCAGCGCCTCTTTGGATAGCGATCAAGAAGCTTTCATGGTAAGAAAATTTCGTAGAGCCTTCAAAAGTTTTTCTAACAAATCCTATGCTAAGAAAGGCTCCAAAGGCAAGGGTAAGACCAAGGACATCATCTGCTACAACTGCCATCAAGAGGGACACATGAAAAACGAGTGTCCTCAACTGAAGAGAAGAGATGACAAGAAGGAGGAGAAGAAGAAAGGTGACAGAAAGAGGTCGAAGGGAAAGGAGAGCGACTTGGGATGATCCATTATCCTCGGAGGAGGAAGAAGAGTAAGTTTCACACTTTGCTCTCATGGTAATAGACCACTCAGATTCATCAGATGATGAAAGAAGTTCAAACAGTGAAGATGAGAGCACCCCTTCATCATCATCTGAGTCAGAAGCTTCGGTAAGTGAGGTATACCACTTACCCACCTCTACTTTAGTTAAGATCATTTCTTGCACTAACATGGATTTAGTTAAAGCTAGAAGTAAGATTAAGGAACTAAAAGATGAGATTGCCATGCTTAGAGTAGAATATGTTGGATCGGGTTGGTCCAGCTAGAGGGGGGTGAATAGACGGCTGGCTAATAAATAAAAGAAATGGAGGAACTCGTCTATTAAAAAAAACTTGGTTGCAACTTGGTCGTTGCTTCCAAGACGGTTAAAGCAAAAAAAACTCTCCTTGTGGCGGAGAAGCCTTACAACTGAAGCACACTAGTCTTTAGAGAGAATTACAAAAAAAATGAATTGAATTCTAAAGCAAACCTCTAAGTCTATTTATAGCCTAAGAGAATGAATCTGGATTGTTGATTGTTGATCACTTTTCTCTTGGCCGTTGATCCATGGATGTAATCTGGATGGTTGATCTTGGATGGGATTAAACTGCATCCATTGGATTTGATTAAAGGATAATGTAACATTATCTTTTAAGTTTTAATTATTTTAATTAAAACTTTATCTTTCGTTCCTCGAGATGGCTGTTATCTTCATATCGCTGTTATCATGTATAAGTAGCAATCTCGGCAATATTTAGCTGCCATCGCCCTTCATCCCAAATGGTTAGTGGCTTGGTGTTTGTTGGTGAGGACGTGGGTTCGATCCTTCTTGGCATCAAAATTTTTCTCATTTCTTTTTGGCGCTTGGACTAGTCTTTTTGATTCTTCGTCTTCTGGGTGATTTCCGGCCAACCGAAGTTAGGCTCACCCGAACCTGACTCCGGCCTTTCGCCCCTCGAGCATCCTTCCTCCCGGCTTCTCGTCCCTCGGACACCGCGCACGTCCTTCTCGCTCCACCGGTGTACTCTTCCGCAGCTTCCGCGTCCCTCGGACCGTCGGCTCACTTCCCCACGCAATCCTTCTCGTCCACTACGTCTTACGCTCGACTTCCTCCGTACCTAAGTTCCTGCACACTTAGCAGAGGGATTAAACCCAACATGACCTAACCTAACTTGGTTGATCACATCAAAACCAACCGGGGCACCAACAGAATCTACGAAACTTAAGGAAGAATTACATGCTAGTTCTCTTACATCACATGCTTCATGTTTTGAAACTGAAAATAGGGAACTAAGGAAAAAGGTAGATGACCTCACAAAGGCACTTAGGAAATTCCAAGTAGGCTCTAGCAACCTAGATATGATAATAAATAGCCAAAGGGCCATTTATAATAAGGCCAGATTAGGATATCGGCCAATGATAAAGGAAGTGACCTTTGTCTCACTCACGGGTAGGATTGGTGCATCTAGGAGACAAGGGGCTAAGGGAAACACCAAGAGGGCATGGGTACCTAAAAGATTTTTAAATGATGCTTATGGATCAAAAATTTGGGTACCAAAAGAATATGTTTTCCATGTTGTATAGGTGAAGGAGGCCTTAACCATGTGGATAGTAGATAGTGGATGCTCAAGACATATGACCGGAGATGTGAGCAAGTTCACTACTATTAGCTACTTAAGAGAAGGAACGGTTTCTTTTGGAAATAGTGGAAAACTAAGAATTATTGGTAGGGGCACTATTGAGGTATCTCCTAAAATTTCCATACATAAAGTACTCTTAATTAAAGACATGAAGTTTAACTTACTTAGTGTAAGCCAGTTGTGTGATGCAGGCTTTAGAGTTGAATTCCATGATAGGAGGTGCCTAATTAAACATAATGAATCAAATGATGTCATATTAGAAGGGTTTAGGGAGGCTAACTTGTATTATCTTGATCTTTCTTATGCTACTAACAATTTGACTAAGTGTTTCATGTCTAAAGAAGAAGAAGGGTGGTTGTGGCACCGGAGGCTTGGACATGTAAACATGAGAAGCATTGCAAGAGTGACCAAGGAAGAGTTGGTGAAGGGGCTACCCATGATCAAGTATGAGAAGACCAAATCGTGTGATGCATGCCAAGAGGGTAAGCAATAAAAATCATCACACAAAGGTAAAACCCTAACCACTACTACTTTACCATTAGAACTCCTACATATTGATTTGTTTGATTGTCATAGTACTCTCTCACTAGTAGGGAGTAAATATTGTTTAGTTATTGTAGATGATTTCTCTAGGTTTACATGAGTTTTCTTTATAAAACATAAGGACGATACCCTAGAAATCTTTGTAGGATTTTGTAAAAGGGTAGAGAATGAAAAACACCTCAAAATTTATCGAATTAGGAGTGACCACGGAGGGGAGTTTCAAAATTCAAGTTTCACACAATTTTGTGTAGAAAATAGATACAAGTATGAATTTTCATGCCCAAAGACTCCTCAACAAAATGGGGTAGTTGAGAGGAGAAATCGAGTCCTACAAGAAGCTGCTAGGACTATACTTAATGCATATTCCCTTCCTAGCTACTTTTGGGCCGAAGCGATTAACACCGCTTGTTATATTCAAAATCAGGTTTTGGTACATAGGTTCCTTGGAAAAACTCCCTTTGAATTATGTGGAAGAGTACCACAAGTCCACTACTTTAGGGTCTTTGGATGTAAAGTCTATATTTTAAATACCAAAGATGACCTAAGGAAGTTGAGTCAAAAGTCGATGAGGGAATTCTAGTTGGGTTAACTAGTAGGGGTTATAGAGTTTACAACAAAAGGACAAAAGTGATTGAGGAGTTCTCAAATGTTAACTTTGATGAATCAACCAATACCTACCCTAGAAAAGCCTCAATTGATAAGGATATGGAAGAAGTCCAACCCCTTGCCCAAAGAATCCAAGACCTACATTTGGAGGGCAATGATTTAGGGGGAGTAAGAAGTACCGTAGAGGATGAGGAAGAAGTAGTCAATGAACCTACAACCTCTAGGCCCTTGAGACATCATCAAGATCACCCTATTGACCAAATAGTGGGTGATGTCACTCAAGGAGTAAGGACTAGGTCCTATTTTAGAGACCAAACTAGTCAAATAGCCTTAATCTCTCAATTAGAACCTATGTCTATTGATGAAGCCTTGGGAGATGTAGATTGGGTCTTAGCAATGCAAGAAGAGCTAAATCAATTTGAGAGAAGTGAGGTTTGGGAATTGGTTCCTAGGCCCAATGATTGCACCATTATAACCACAAGATGGGTATTTAGGAACAAACTAGATGACCAAGGCAAAATCACTAGGAACAAGGCTAGATTGGTAGCTAGGGGGTTTAACCAAGTTGAAGGATTAGACTATGATGAGACTTATGCCCCCGTAGCTAGGTTAGAATCTATTAGAATTCTACTAGCCTATGCTGCTCACATGGGTTTCACACTCCACCAAATGGATGTGAAGTCGACATTCCTTAATGAGATCATTAAGGAAGAGGTCTATGTAGAACAACCCCCCAGGTTTGAGGATCCTTGTAACGCCCCAAATTTTGAGCTTGCTTCTGATTGTAAAAAGGGCATAAAAATGTTGATATATATTATCAGATTGTATGACATTTATTTCATAAATGAATAAAATTACCTTTTTGTGATTTCATGATTTAAGGTTATGTGATTTCATTAGAAAAGATTAGGAATATGTAAATTTCATAAATTAGAATATGTGATTTCATGAATTGGAATATGTGATTGCATAAATATGAGAGTGAATTGGGCTAATGGGCTTTGCAAAAGTGAAAACCAAAGAGGAGCAAAAATATGCTCTTGCCGAGGATCGAACCTTGGAACTCTTGGTAAGCAAAGCCTTGAAAAGCAACGAAGTAACCAATTCACCCAGCAGGGGATTGTTGAGAGAAAGGAAGGGAAATTCTTGTTAAGGGTTAGGGAATGTGAAAGGGTAGAGGAAGACGGTCTTGATGAGAAACCGCTTGGTGAAGGGACTCTTGGAGAAGAGGCACTTTGTCTCTTCCCTTAGTATAAATAAGAGGGAGTGCTAAGGGGCTAACCATCATTGTTGCAAACCCCTCACTCACTCTCCCTCTTAAATTTTTGAAATCCTAACTCCCATCTCCCTCTTCAATTTTCGAAATTCAAACTCCTCTTCCTCCTTGAGATTTTTGAAAATCCAAGGGAAGAGTCTCATCCCAAGGGACACTCCCAAGACCCCATTGAAGGTGTGAATCTCTTGCAAGGCAAGAAGAAGTCAAGGACCTCAAAAGCAAGGACAAGCACATCCCCTCCGAACTAAGGGTATACCTTAAGGATATTTAGCGAAAGAAGTAAGTGCCCCTCACCTGTAGCATAATTGCTGTGTATGATTTCCTTCTTCTTGTAGTTTACGAAAATGGGGATTTGCCCTAGGTAAGTTTCGGCCACCCCTTAAGGGAAAGCCTTGGTTACTTTTTGATACATGAGAAGACCCCTTGGAACCTAGGGTATACCTATATGTTGATTTCCTTCAAGTTGTGATAACAAAAATTAGGGTTTGCACCCCTACAAGTTTCGGCCAAGACATGGAAAAATTAGGGATTCAAGGGTTGAATTACTCTATGATGTATCTTATGTTAGTGTATGACATGATATTGTAGATAAGGTGTTTGTATAAATGGTTGTGTGAATGTTTGATTTCAAAAACCCTAAATCCCCCTACCCTACACTTTCGGCCAACCCTAGAAGAATTAGGGTTTAGGGTGCATGATTAACCTATGATGAAATCCATGTTTAATAATGTTGCATGATATGTATGTGAGGTGTTTGTATAAATGTTTGTGTGAAGGTTTGATTTCCAAAAACCCTAATCCCCCTACCCTACACCATTCGGCCAACACCCTAAAGTTAGGGTTTGTAGAGGATAAACTACCCTATGAGATATGCTTATGTTTGGGATGATGATATGTATATGCAAGTGATGTTTAAATGGAATGTTTGATTGGAAAACTTAATTTTTCCCTAGCATGTGATATTCGGCCAAAGCATTGAACATTAGGTTTATGAAGGTTGATTACCCCAGGATGTATGCTATGCTTAGTATGATACATGATGTATATATATATGATACTTGTATGGGATGTTGGATGTCAAAAACTTAAGCTACCTCCACCCTTATCTTTCGGCCAAAGGGCCCTATACTTGGGATTGGATTAATAAATACCATGCATGATAATGATCTGGTGTAGGATAGGACATGCTTGTGTGATTCTTGATATGTTGATTGGAATGCATGCTAGCCAAATTACAACTTTCGGCCAAGAGAGAACTCTTGGACCCTAGCCTTGGTTGCTCCCATGAAATGCATGCTATATACTATGCTAGTTATCAAGATTATGAATGTATACATATGTATAAAAATGAGCCCTATAGGGCATGGACGAAGAAGGCTTAGGGCCTAAAGAATGCTTCCCTAGAAGGTTGGGACTAAGAGCATACTTTATGAAAATGAAGAACATGATAACTATTTTATTTTGTAATTGCTTGTACTATAGACTCTTAAAGCGAGTCAAATGATTATGATACTGGGCTGAAGGACTATTGAGAAGGCCTAGTAAACCCTAGTGGTTCGGGATTAGCTACCTCGTTCCTATTCAGGGGCGCGCGCAAAACATGAAGTACAAGCCGGGCCCTAATGATTATGCTATGTTCAAGTATTATGTTTATATGTTTTCAAAAGAACCTTTCTATGAAGTTAACATGCTTAGATGTTTAACATGCTTAAATGCTTACCATGCTTGAATGTGATATATTCTTTTACTTTTCATGATATCCGGTTTTGTGAGTAGGACAGGGTCTTACTAAGCTATTGCTTATCGTTTAGTGTTTTCCCTTATGCTACAGATAAAGGACGCTAAGCCATGGAGGCTGCGGGAGAAGGGCAAGTGTGTGTGTGATAGTGCTGGTGGATAAAAAGGATCTTGCTCTTAGTTGCTTCAAGTTTTGGAACTTGTCATGTTAAACCCATGTTATGTTTTTCTTTTTATATACATGCTATGTTTGAAGATGAATAAAAATAATTATGCTTCCGCTACATGAACCTTGCATGCTTAAATGATACATATGCCCATGCATAGATTAGATTAGGAAAAAAAATATGAATGCATGCGTGTAGTTTTAATGTACGAAAATTAAAGTAGCGCCGCCGAATCCCTAGGGGATTAAGGGCGGGCGTTACAAGTTGGTATCAGAGCGAGGTTTACCTCACCACTATCACACTCATCAAGCCCTCATCCTGCCGCTTCCAAGTAAGAACTCTAAACCTACTGCTTCCTTTATGCATGATAGTATGTGCTACTCCTAGTTAATTATGCATGGATGTAGGAATAACTATTACCTCATACTAGTCTCATTTCTTATAAAGATGGCTAGAAGACGTAGTAACCGTCTTAACGGGACTGCCCCTCCACCACTTAACGAGACAACACCACCACTCAACGAGATAGTACCCCCACCAAATCTGGCACATGTTGTAACCGAACTACAACGCCAGATCGCGGAGCAACAACTGATCATCACTAACCTAATGAATCAGCAAGGGAAACCTACCCCTCCACTACCAGTGAACCAGACGATTATCCCAGTCGCAACCCCGGTTACACCAGCACCCCCGGCAGCCCCTGTCACGGTAGCCCGACCAGAGGCTTACCTAATCCAATGGCAGAGGTTGAAACCGGAAAGTTTCTCCGGTGCTAGTGAATGTAACGCCCGTGTTTTTTTTTTTTTTTTTTTTTTCAGAGTAGTGCGTTACTTATATTCTTCTTCCTATCCTTACTATTCCTACTTGGTCTAACTTATAGTACATGGCAGCGGAAACATCATGACACAAGGAATAGTAGGTATATAAAACATTAACCTTTCTTAATATTCGTGTCTTAACATATTCGACTAAGTGACCAGTCAAGTTATAACATGCTTTCTTATTCATGATAATCTATCGACGGCCAAGTCACCATCACACACATCCAAGCCTCCTGCAGCTTCCCTTCTTTTAGTACGATCTGGGTTGATCTGTAACATAAGCAAACATCCTATAAGTATACACTTAGTAAGTCTCTTTCCTACTCGCTAAATCCGTACATCATAGCAAATCATACAACATAACATTCATGGCATATCATTCATATAGCTCATATCATGCAGGGTATCACATTCATACATATTAACATATAGCATAGCATGAATTTCTTAGGCATACATACTTATCTTGCATAGCATGGCATGGACACAAACATAGTCATGAAATGAACATATCATCAGCATATAAATCTTCTTAACTTGAACTTTCTTAACATGACATTCTTAAGTGCATAATATGAATGAATGCATGAGTGGAATGCACAAGACATAAGGATGCTCTTTTGGAAAACTTAATACATAATACTTAAAAATACATTCTTGCTTGTGGGATCCCTGGCTTGTACCCTTGTATTTGCGCGCATACCCTAGTAGGATGCGAGGTAGCTAATCCCGACCTACAGGGCCCTCTTGCTAGGCTTACTCTCGTTCAGCCTAGGGACAGCTGCGGTAGTCCGGAACCGTGGATCCCTTTCGGGATCCGGTACTTGCCATTCTTTAAAATAAAATACTTACATGCATTCTTTTCTTTCTTTCTTGATGAATATTCTATAGACGTTCAGTCATTCTTCTTTTCTTTCCTTTCTTTCTTTCTTATTGAACGTACTATAGGTATTCACATATTCTTTCTTTCTTTCATAAAGAATGCAGACATTTCATTTATTCATAATCATGAATCCATACATAATCTTTCCTACTTTCATAAGGAATGCATAGTATACAACATATATAGTATGGCATTCATACAACATGGAGGTAAAGTTTATTCATTCATAAGCATGATTCCGTAACATGACTTTTCCTACTTTCATAAGGAATCCATAGCATACAACATATATAGCATAGCATTCATACAACATGGAGGTAAAACATACATAGCATGAGAAACCTTTCTTCATTTCTGTGGTTCATAACTTGTACTTACACCTGATCTGTAGCCCGATCGGTCTGGTGATCGATCAGGGCAACTACAGAAAGTTTCATCGACCTGTACACTCACCTGATCGGTCCCCAGACCGATCAAGGTGTAGTTTGATCGGTCTGTGATCGATCAGGGTATACATGGATGGGCACACAGAAGGTTCTGTACGCTCCCCTGATCGGTCTCCAGACCGATCAGGGCATGGCCTGATCGGTCTCGGTGACCGATCAGGGTGTAGCCTGATCGGTCTGGGAGACCGATCAGGATGCCCTCTGACCGATCAGGTACTCCCTGATCGGTCTGTGTAGCCTGAATCGTAAAGCACAGTAACATTGTAACCTTTTCCATGAACACAGAATATTTACGAACAATCGTAAGAACATCTACGAACAGAACATTTACGAACACTCGTAACGATTATGTTACAGGCGAGGAGACTTACTTCTTACGCTTAAGTTCCAAGGAGTGTTCGGCTTTTGGAGAAGAAAGCTCTTCCTCTCGTTCTGCTCCTTCCTTCTTTCTTTCCTGACTTCTCAAAGAACTGGGTTCTTAGGGTTCTGAAGGAAACCCTAAGTTTTGGTGGAAGGGAATCAAAGTCTCGTTCCTTGCCGAAAAAACTCCCTTCGTCACTTCTCCTATTCTTTTATAGCGAACGAAGAGGCATGCGTCTCTCCGTTGGTGACTCTTCATCTTCATGAGTCTCTTCCCCTAATTTCCCCTTAACTAGCATTTCCCTTCTCCTTTTCTCAGCACTCCCCTGCTGGGTGAATTGGTTACATGGGCATACTTAAGGTTTGGTTCTTCATGAGGTTCAAGGTTCGATCCTTGGCACCCCCCTTTCTGCTTCATTTTCCTTTTTATTTTATTTCTTTCCTTAAGCCCACATAACCAATGCCTGTCTAGGGATGCTCATATTCACACATTTCATTCATAATATCAAAATGATATTAAATCTCATTTTATTATATTTTATGAATATAATAGTACTTTTACATAAAGGTACTTCGTATTCTTTTATTTATAAATTTGGGCATGTTCCCCTTCTTACATTATCTTTCTTGAGGAAAATTCGGGGCGTTACAATACACCCCCCCTTCTGAGAAGTTCGTCCTCGAACTTAAAACATTTCAGGATATTTTTGCTTTATGTCCTCTTCACGTTCCCAGGTAATTTCTTCAGATTGCTGACTTTGCCATAAGACTTTGACTAAGGGTACTTCCTTGTTCCTTAGTCTCTTGATGTCTCGATCCAGGATCCGAATAGGTTTGCTTTCGTAACTTAGGTCCTCCCGGATTGGCACGGTGTGCGGCTCAATCACTTGGTCTGTACTAGTAATGCATTTCTTAAGCATCGATACGTGAAAAACGTTGTGGACGGCAGACATTTCCTGGGGTAGCTCAAGCTCATACGCCATCTTGCCCACTCTGTTCAAGATCTTGTATGGCCCTATGTATCGCGGACTAAGCTTTCCTTTCTTCCCGAATCGCATTACTCCTTTCATAGGAGCGACTCGGAGAAATATTAAATCTCCAACATCAAACTCCAAGGGTCTACGCCTCTGATCCGCATAGCTCTTCTGCCGGCTCTGGGCCGTCTCTATTCTTTGGCGGATACTCTGTATAGCTCGGGTGGTGTCGTTTATGAACTCCGTCTGGAGTCCCATCTCCTTCCCTTCTCCACTCTCGTACCAGCAGATCGGAGACCTACACCTCCTTCCATATAATGCTTCATATGGTGCCATCCCGATAGTAGCCTGGTAGCTATTATTGTAAGCGAACTCTGCTAGGCACAGGTATCGGCTCCAGCTCCCCTTGAAATCCAGGGCACAAGCTCGTAGCATGTCCTCCAGTACTTGGTTTACTCTTTCAGTTTGCCCATCAGTCTGAGGATGAAAGGCGGTACTGAAACGTAGCTTCGTGCCGAGAGCTTTATGAACATATTCCCAAAATTTCGATGTGAAGCGACCATCCCTATCTGAAATGATAGTTTTGGGAATGCCGTGCAATCTGATGATTTCCTTAGCATATAATTGGGCCAGTTGCTCAATCGAATATGTCATCTTGATTGCTAGAAAATGAGCTGACTTCGTCAATCTGTCGACGATAACCCATATAGCGTCGTATCCATTCGTAGTTCTGGGAAGACCTGAGATGAAATCCATCGAAATGTCTTCCCATTTCCATTCTGGTATTTGGATTGGTTGCAGAACCCCTCCAGGCCTCTGATGTTCTGCTTTGACTTGCTGGCATACCAGGCAAGTACTGACATGCTGGGCTACATTCCTCTTCATGCCGGACCACCAAAACTTCGTTTTCAGATCTCGGTACATCTTGGTGGATCCCGGATGCATAGAATAGGGGGTTCCGTGAGCTTCTTCCAAAATCTGCTTTCGCAGTTCCGGATCATTGGGATACAGAGTCGTTCCTGAAGGTATAGTACCCCATTGTCGGTGATATGGAAACCCTCACTTTTGCCTTCATGAATTCCTTGCTTAATCTTCTGAAGGCTGGGATCACCGTTTTGCTTCTCCAGTATGTCGTCGAATAATGCTGGCATAATTGCCAGGGCCGAAAGTCGTCCGGAAATGACCTCGATCCCGTAGCTCGAAATTTCCTTTGCCAATGGTCGGGACAGTACGGATAAGACATCAAGGTAGCACTGGACTTTCTGCTGAGGGCATCAGCCACCTTGTTTGCCTTGCCCGGGTGGTAGAAGATCTCGCAATCATAATCCTTCACGAGTTCTAGCCATCGGCGTTGGCGCATATTAAGATCTTTCTGAGTGAAGAAATATTGCAAACTCTGGTGGTCTGTATAGATCTTACACTGTGCTCCATATAGATAATGTCTCCATATTTCAGAGCAAAGACCACGGCTGCCAATTCTAAGTCATGAGTGGATAGTTCCTTTCATGTTCCTTTA